>PVLD010017652.1:0-41249 GCA_004027595.1 Dinomys branickii
TTTGTCTGAGAATTGTGTATTCATCTCAGATGCCCATTTCTGGATTGGGTCTTTGAATTTGGACAGATACATGTTTTTTAATTCTTTGTATGTTCTAGATAGAAGACCTTTGTCTGAGGGACAGCCAGCTAGGATTTTTTTCCCAATTTGTGGGTTTTCTTTTTACTTTGCTGGTGATTTCTTTAGATGTACAAAAACTCTCTGTTTTCCAATTTTTGGGTATCAGATTCAAAATGTGGAGCTATAAATTCCACAGGCAGTTCAGCCGGCGGAGGTCTGCTGCAAAGGCTGCTCCAATGATTCCTTCTCTTTGGGAAAATGTCCCTTAAGCTTTCTGCTGAGATTTGTTCTTCTGTCTTCCCTTTTTTGTGTATCTGATTCAAAATGTTGAGCAGTAGATTCCCCAGGCAGTTCAGCAGGCAAAGGTCTGCTGCAGAGGTTGCTCCAATGACTTTTCTTTGGGGGAATGTCCCTTAAGCTTTCTGCTGAGAGTTCCGCTTAAAAGGCTGTACAGATACTGGTTAGATACTCCCTACCTAGTGACCTGGGTGAGGTGTGTAAGACCGCTCCCCCGCCCTCCCAGGGTTCCCTGCAGGTATAGGGATGGATCTCCTCCCCCACTCGGTGATCTGGTCGCGAGTGCAGATATCTCACCAGTTTTTGGAGTCCCTGCAGGCATGAAGGTTCCAAGGTGCCAGTCTATCCTTTGGGGCTTTCTGCGCGGCCCGCCCAATGCGCGCGAAACGTGGGACCACTGGGCGTTGCCCCCGCCAGAGAGCGATCTCTGTCGGGAGTCGCTGGAGAGCTGTGCCGGCTCGGGAGGCGGGAGGGACCGAGCTGTCTGTGTTCTCAGGGCGTTAGGACCCAGCCGATCTTCCTCCTCGCTCCCGGCATTTGGGGCCCTCCGCGCGGCCTGCCTGACACACGCAAATCGTGGGATTGCTGGGCGTCTCCGCCGCTAACATGCCGATCTCTGTCGGGAATCGCCGGAGAGCTGCGCCGGCTCGGGAGGCGGGAGGGACCGAGCTGTCTGTGTTCTCAGGGCGTTAGGACCCAGCCGATCTTCCTCCTCGCTCCCGGCGTTTGGGGCCCTCCGCGCGGCCCACCCGACACGCGCGAAACGTGGGATTGCCGGGCGTCTCCGCCGCTAACAAGCCGATCTCTGTCGGGAGTCGCCGGGGGGCTGCACCGGCTCGGGAGGCGGGAAGGACCGAGCCGGCTGCGCTCCCACGGCGCTTGGACCGAGCCAAGCTTCCTCCCCGCGCGGATCGTCCCTGGCTCCCAGCGTCTGGGGCTTTCCCACGTCTCGCCCCGGCAGCCTGGTCAGCCCTACCACATCTCCCCCGGCATCTCAGAGAAATACACCCAGTTTGAACTTCCCAGCCGAGGTCCCGGCATTCACGCTCGCCAAGTCTGTCTCGAGCTGGTGGTGTTTATTAAGGAGGATCGCTCCCTTGCTGCTCACCTGGTCGCCATCTTCCCATCATTCTCCTACCCTAACTTTCATATCCTACCACTTTTCAACTTGCTGCCCAAACACGTTTCCTTAAACCATACCTAATCTCCAAATAAAGACAATAGCAAGTTCATAATTCCACCTAATAAAATTATCCCACATACAAGTGGAACACAATAATACCCTGTCTGAAGTCTCCTAATTTCTGGCATTTTTCAAAAGTCTTGGTCCAAGTCTCCTCTGAGACTTAAGGCAAACCCTTAGCTGTGAGCCTCTGTAAAAACCAAAACCAAGTTACATAACCCTAAAGTACAATGGCATGGGATAAAGACTCCAATCACAATAGGGAGGGTTAGAAGAAAGAAAAGAATTGGATCAGAGCAAGACCAAAACCCAGAAGGGCAAGCATGAAGTCCTATAACTCCATATCTGGCATCAGGGCATGTAGTGCTAAAAAGTGACTCTCAAAGGGATTGGGCAGTCCTGCCACTATGATCTTGCTTGTTGCAGCCCACAGTGTCTTTCTTGAGCTGGCTGCGTTAATAGCCTGTAGTTTTCCTCCAAAGACATTCTACCTTCCTGGAATCTGATTCATAGTTCATCGTTGCACCTTTGGTTTCATTCTCATATCTTCATGCAGTGTCCTTTCAGGGCCTCCTTGACTGGTCTTCCAGGAACTCCTTTGAAATTCTGGTGGAAACTTTCCTGACTCAACAACCCTTACATTGTGAATGCAGTTAAACCAGCATCATATGGTGGAGACCAACATCTGCTGTCAGGGAAAACAGCACCTAGGCTCCCCTGAATCATGGATGCAGTGACTTCATAGTTCTAGGATGGCTGAACATGGTGAACTAGATCCTGGAGAACAAATTCCCTAGGAGATCCTTCTTGAGCAGGGACCCCAGGGTTCTTTTCTCAAAAGAAGGGCTGACAGTTTTGTACTCTTGAGTTCGCAGTGGGTGAAATCTTGATGATTTTTGAGATGCCCTCAAAACATCTTGGTTTGTGTCTCTGTACAGAGTACTTAGTTTCATTTTAATGGAGCTAATATCTTTAACTGCTATGCGTTCTTTGGCTTCAATTTTATATGTGGTTCCTTTTGGGCCAAAATTTTTTTCTTTTCTTTTTGTAAATTAAAAAAACTAACAAAACAATAATGAAGGCAAAATAAAAACAACACAAAAACAACTGTCTTTGATTGTTTGATGAACCTTACATTCTTATGTCTGGTAGACTGAGCAGCTTTGTTGAAGATAACAGTATGTAACATAGCAACCAGTGTTAATTCCTATTATTTTGTTTTGGGCCAAAGTTTAAGTTTTCCAAATTTTTCTATTCTGCCATTTGCCCCAGGAACATTCAAGCCATACAACACACATTCACAAAGTACTGGTGAATGCTATACTATGAATGCATCTTGGGAAGATTTCATGAAGTGAAAGAAACCAGGCTTAAAAGATTGCATATTGCATGAATTCATTTCTACGTCCAGAATAGGCAAATCTATAGAGGAAGAGAATAAATTCTTACAATCTGATTTCCTGGAGCTGTAGGTAGAAGTTGAAAGTGACTGTAAATGACAGGAATGTTTTTTGGGGGATAGTGGAAATATTCTAAAATTAAATTGTGGTGAGCTAGGAGTGGGTACCTTAGTGTTAGAACACTTGCTTAGCATGCACAAGGCACTAGGCTTGATCTTCAGCACTGTAATATATAGATAATAGATAGATATAGATAGATAGATAGACAGACAGACAGGTAGACAGATTATGGTGATAAGTAATTTTATCATTGAAAATTATGCCTCAGAAGAACTGTTAAGTAAATATTCATTCACTCAGTAATTGTTTTGGACAAGGAAAATTTTTAAAGTTATCAATATACTTGGTGTATTTCAAAAGTACATACTTTTGTGTTAGTGCACAAAGTTACAAGATAACTTCCAATACAACAACAACAAATGGCAAATAAATTTCCCTGAAAGTCACATTCATACATAGAGGTTAAAAAAACAAAACGAAACCTAAAACCCCTATCAGCACCATCACCTACAACATAACACTTAATTATCAGTATTGAAGAAAGAGTTTTGTATCCTTTTTAAATACTTCAAGTTTGATCTTGACCCTAGCTTCTCCCCACCTAATTATTTTTAACAAGGAGCTGTTGCCACAATGTAAAGGAACTTAGGACAAAGACTGGCATGGAAAAAATGATTAGAACTTTGAAAGAACGGATTTGGAAATTACATAGGTTTGAGTTTTAAATATGTCAAATAAATATCATCTCCTTTGATTTTCAGACTAATATTATGAGATGAGCATTGTAGTCTCCATTTTAAAATGAAACTTAAGGTGAAGTTTCATAATTTGTCAAGGTCACCTAGCAGGTAAGTGGCAGAGCCTTGAATCTCTCTGGTGACATAGCCTATGCTCTTTTGACTAACTGTCATGACAGAACACTATCTAAGATTTTCCCTCAGGAAAAGTGATCCAACACTAACATGTAAGCAATTAAGACTTTCTTTTGTCCACATTGTTGTTATTGCCAGGACTTCCTCCTCTCATGGATCAACTTTTTCTTTATATATCATTTTGCTCCCAGATGCTATGGCTGGAGACCTTCCTCATCAGCATGCAAAATGTTCCCCATCACTGAGAGGCCCCATCCCTTCTCCAAAATTTTTAACAGCATACTGAGAGTTACTACAGGCCCAGCAACAATCATGAGATTGCTGTAGCTCCTCCCTACTTCCTGCTTTAACTATGTCCTCCATTATTACTGAGATCAATTTCAGTCTACTGAGATCTTTGTCTATGACCTATATGTTTTGTAAATAGCTCAGTGTCAATTTTTAGACTTCAGATCACCAAGTTTCCATTTCCTGTCACCACAATACGCCCTGACTAGTGCTCTTGAGATGTAATTATTTAACCATGGATTTGACCTCTTCTTCAGATGGCTTAAGAAGAAACTCGTTGCATCTGGATCCCTGTTAGAATGCCAGGATGGTTGAGTCTTGATTGACTTGTGAAGCTGACACATCTGAAGTTTAGCCCTGGTACCAACACTTGTTGATGTGAATATTTTGACTTACAAAATACTTGACACTGAAGCACATAATTTGCTTGACCATTTTCCACATTTTAAAAAGGAGGATGACAACATCTGCCTCTGAGAATGTTGCTAGCATTATTTCACCATTGAACTGCTTTGATGTTGATGCAAAGATTAAATAAGGTAATATTTACAAAGCACTTGGCATGATGCTGTATTGCAGTAATTATTCAATATATGGTAGCTATTATTACCCTACAAAAACCTGTCAGTTCAGAATAGAAACATACCTACCACATTTTACTTTCTGGAACCAACCACAAATTATTTAAAAGCTGAAAAATGAAACTCTGTCTTCAAGAGAATTTTTTAAAAGCCACATCTCCATTCCACAAACTGAAAAACAGCTTCTAACCACAGTGAAGTTCAAACAAAACCAAGAGAAAAATAAAGCTGATACTGAGTATGGACCTGTACACACATCTACATGGGGCTTTAAAAAGAAAAGAAAGGGTTTTCAAGTGCTTTAGAGGAGTGTTATATATTTTTCTTGTGACCTCTTATTAAATATGTTAAATGGTTAACTTTGTAAACTGTAGACTCTTGTAGCTATAATTTAAAATGGATAATTGTAAAATTACTTTAGTGGTCCTGAAGCACATAAAAATTAAAACTAGAAGAATCCTTCCTTTTTATGATAATAGTTATATATCAAGTCAAAAGTCAGATTTGCCTCCAATAAAAAATACTAAAATAAATTCCAATAAGTCTGGAAATGGTATGGTAATTTGGAATTATTCTGATAGTGTGTTTTAACCTGGAAAGGACAATTTGTGCTATGGTAATAATCCGTTGCAAAAACAGAGTGACTCAACCCATAAAAGTAAAAGCCTACTTTAAGCTGGGGGTAGTAGTGGATGCCTATAGTCCCAGCTACGTGGAGGGCTTGAGTTCAGGGGATTTCTTTAGCTTAAAATTTCAAGACTGGCCTGGACAATATAGTGAGATACTGTCACAAAACAGAACAAAACACCCTCCCTCCAAAAATCATTATTCTAATTTCAGTGGTATTTCCAATATGAGTTGGAATCTGACAGAAACATCACCATTTTATAACTGCACTATCTGTAACACTGGGGTATAAATTATTTCTAGAAGCCAAGGATTGATGAATCGACTCTTCGTACCTGTGCTTGTATATTTCAGCCTGGAAATAGTATATATCATTTTCACTTGACTATTGGACACACAAGTTACGTGTCCTCTACAGTATGTGGCTGGGAAACATGGTGCATATGGCTATTCAGGGAGCAGTAAATGTCTCTACCATAAAGTAGTAGCCAATGAATAACAGTGAAGAGAAATAAAACATGAAAATTAGAAAGAAGGCAGTAAAATTAGAACAGGCACACATAAAAAGAGTTATGCCATAAGTAAAAATAAGACAGAGGTGGACTAAAATTTGCAAAAATGTAGGTTTGAATAGTATCCTACACATGTTAAACAAGTTGATCTGTTAAGGAAAATAAACTTTACAGTAAAAGTACATTATCATTTAGTGATTTAAAAAATTCCTAAAGAAGATAGAATAAGTCCATCTCAGTTATCCATTGCTTGCTCCACCAGGCATCTGAGTTATTTGGGGATCACTAATGTGGCCTCCTTCATCAGGGACTGAAAGTCAGGTAGGATCCCCCAAGTTAGCTTACTCCACATGTCTCATGCCTTGTTGGGGACGGTAGGAACAGCTGGGCTTCCTGGAAGCCTCTCAGTTATGACAGTTTCCTTACGTGGTAATTCAGCGCTCCAAGACAACCAAAACAGATAGCGCCAAACCTCAAGGACTAGGCTCAGAATTTGGAAGGCTTTCCTTCTTCTACATTCTGTTGGTCAAAGCAAATCAGGAGGTCAGGTGGGTTCACAGGTAATGAATATGGATCTTTATTTCTTAGTGAGAGGAGTAGAACACAAATATGAAAAGAATTGTCATTAATCACCATAGGAGACTGTCCACAATCTGTGATCACAGACATTTACATTCCTTTTTTTTTTTTATTTTAGAAACATAAAAGTACAAAAACCTATTGACAAACAGACACCCATTATCATAGAAAATAGTACAATCACAACTAATCTATAGACAAGGTGATATGGTCTCAACAGTTGTTGTTGCTTTATCCATTGATATCTTCGAATTGTAGATGTATGTACCCATATACAGACATGCAAATTTAGTCAGACAGTTGATCCTCTCAACAACAGAAAAAAAAAAAACACAAGAACCAAAAATCCAAAGACAAGAAAGAAAACAGGCTTACATCAACATACATTCCTTTTTATGAGAAATAGGTTTATCACCTCCAGAGCTCTTCCAAAGACTCATACAAACATGAGAATAAGAAAGTAAAAACCACAGTTATGCAGGGTCTGTAGGTTAGCAAGGACAGACATTGATGAGTTGATTTTAAAAATCAGAAAAATACAAAGTTGATTTTCAAAAACAAAGAAAATACTAAGAGCCAAAAATAGAACAATTTTCATAAACAAAGCAATATATGACATGAACTATCTGATAATAAGATTTATTATAAGGCAACAACAAGTAGGACAGTGTGGTATCAGTGTGAAGAAAACAAATAGACCAGAAAACTGTCTTGAAAAACAGACTCACCCAGTTTCTTATTTTATGACAAATACAGTGTTGCTCTGAATTGTAGAATAAATCAATTTTCAATAAATAAGACTGGGTAAACTGACTGTCTTCATATGCATTAAAAGTGAATATAAATGTTCACTCAGGCTATAAAAATTATTTACAATGGTACTATGGATATAAATTAAATCGAGTTTCTGGAAGATAACAGGATATCTTCAAGGTCTTGGAGTAGACAAAATTGAATAGAGGGAATTGTGAAAGTATTTAATGAGAAAGGAAAAGATTGTTGAATTGGATTACATCAAAATTAGAATGTTTATCATCAGAAGGTCCTATCAAACAGCAAAAAGAGAAGTCACAGATTGGAGAAAGACCGTTACAGTATGTACATATAACAAAGAATCTATTAAAAGAATCTATGTAACAGAAAGGCAAAAAACCAGTAGGAAAATGGGAAGAGATTTAAACAAACATTTCACATAAAAATAATACCTAAATCACTAATTAGAATACGAAAAAGAGCTAAATCTCATAATTCACCAAGGACATAAAATTAAAACCATATTGAGATGACTTCAGCATAATGAATGACTAAAATTTACAAGGTAGTAAGAATTTTAGAGCAATGAAGACTGCCACACATTGCTCGGTGGAATCTGTCACTTTGGAAAATAATTTTGCAGTATTTTATAAACTGACTACTAACGTGCACACCTCATGAGCCAAGAATTCCACTCCCAGGTGCGTGACCAATAAAAAATGTGTGCCCACAAGCACAGAGACATGTATAAGAATGTTCTGAGCTACATTACTCGTTTTAGCATTAAATGTCCCTTTAAGTAGGCAAAAGTCTGAAAAAGAACATGGGAACAGTTATCTCAAGAAATTGTCACTCCTCATAGCAGCTAATATTTTTGGAACATTTGTTGACCCATATTCAGGGATAGAAATTTGACTTTTAAAAATTATAAAATTTATACATTCATGTGGTCATTTGTAAAACTCCAACAGTATAAAAAGACATGAAATTCCTCAAATGTAACCATTAGTTTTTGTGTACTTAAACTTTTACCAATACATGTGTGCTATTTTTTTTACATTTATTCTAAAGGATTATATGGTAAATCAATCTACATCTCCCCTTTTTTTGTTTCATTAATCAAGGTGCTCTTGCCAGCTTAGCATGGACTAGGTTTATCTCAGTCTTAATGGCTTCGTTCTTGTCACTGTGCAGATGGATGGGAATATTGTTAAATGGCTTCATGTACACATTCTCTTACGATGCTTCCTGTGTTTAAGCAGTAGTGAAAAATGCCACAATAAACATTCTGATTATTGATAGAACAATCATCATGTACTTTCCTTATGGTAATTTCCCAATCACTGAAATATGGGTGAAGAACATGTGCTTTTTAAAAAAACCTTAACACTGATTTTTCTCACTTTAACCATTGGGTAGGAAACTTTGACGAGTACATATGGACGGTACTCTCACTTCCTTTTTTCTGATTTACTAATTTATTTTGCAGAAAAAACATTTTCTCAGATGTACTCCTCCGGGCTCATGTGAACAGTGTACTAACTATAACATCAAGATCAAATGTGATATTCTTGCAAAAGCTTCTCTTTTGGTTTCAGCTGCAGGTTGTTGCAGTCTTCATGTTGTTGTGGGCAACGCTACTGGTCCTGGGTAAGTAGAGAGCTCAACACGGGGCTGGGGCGATTGAGGCAGCTTCTTTTTCCACCACAGAACTTTTCTGTCGATGGGGCCCAGACTCCCCTGATCAGAGTCTTTCCCAAGTAAGGAAACTGTATTTTCAGGCTTTACTATGTAGCTCACGGCTTCCTTTCTTGAGCCTGAAGACAGCGATGATAGCTAGAAAAAAGCCTCCAAATTTATAGTGATCATAACTGCTAAGGTTTTATTTATGTTTCTTTTCAATAAATACTCAATTTATAAATATGTCAATTTGCCTCCTTTCCCCCTCAATATTCACTTTTTAAACTTGTATCCTATCTAACTCTTACTGATTTAGCCCTTTCATTGATTCATTATTTCAATAAACAAATATTTAAGGAATGCCTTTCATGTGTCAGGGACTGACCGTTCTAGGTTCACCTAGTGAACATTAGAGAAGTCCCTGATCTCAGAAGGCTTGCACTCTGCAAAGGGGAAAACAATGAAAACAACCATGAACAAGCACACAACAAATAATTCAGATAATCTGGGATAAACACTCTACAGAAAATTTAATATCAGCATCTCTTACCATGTGATCTAAGATACCCAGCTTGTGTCACTGAGGGCTGCCCTCTGCCAGAGCACACCAAAGAAGTTGACAGCTCGAACTGTGTTACACTCCTTGAAATCTTTCCCTGGCTTTTATAAAATGGGAGCTACTTACCTGGGCCCTGCATTCCTCTCTGGTCTTATCTTTCCCCTGACTCCTTAAACTTTAGACTCCTGCAGCTCTTGAAAATCCACGTCCTATCTTCATTTCTGTGTCTTCCTACCTGGATTCCCTTCCCTATCATCTCTTGCCACACACAAACCCTAAGCCTCACCTGGCTAGTTTCTACCTTCTCACTTGCAGGTTTTTTCCAGTGTCACCTCCTTCGGGTGCCTTCCATGGCCCACCCCCTTTCTATTCAATGCACATGAACACTCTGTACCCTGAACTGAGTGGCCCTTCTGCCCTCAAAGCACCCTATGTGTATGTTCATTAGAGCACCGGGCATCAAGTTTTACATTATATTACTTGGCTTCGTGTTTCATATTTCTGTCTCCCCAGCCGGTCAACTTGCTGCTAGCAGATACCATCTTTCATTTATCTTAGAAGTCTAAGCCCCATGCCTTAGTATGTACAGACATTTGATAAATAATTACTAACATTTTAGAAATGAATTTTTAAATGAAAAGAAGTTATGGGAAATGGTCAGGGGAAATATATCATCTTTGAAAAGCCAAAGAATCCCTGCTCTGTGCTCATGTCTGGCTCTATATTTCCTTTGCAGCTCTCGCCAGTGGACAAGTCGGTGAGTTCCCTTTGACTTGGCTCTCCTGTGTCTCTGGATAACAGTGCCTCCCTAATCTAAAATATCTGTGATGGTTCCCTGAGGATCCCTAACATCTCTCATTGTCTTGCCAAGCTCCTCAGGGACGTGGAAGTGATGCCTGATCTCTTGGCATTGCCCAAGAACCAGGGTAGCTTCACAGTCAGCCTCTACCTCCCTGAGTGATATGGCAAGGAACAGAGAGCTGCTGGCCTTTTCTAAGCCCGTATTTACTCCTCATTCGAATGGACCCCATTTAGCCAGGTAGGACGTTTTCAACTCCATGGTAAATATGCAGGACTCAGGATAGGTCCTGTCCAGTCAGCAAGCTGGGAAAACTCGACTGAAAATATCACATGATGGAGATGCCAGTTTTAGGACTTAAATCCTCCAGGAAATGTGTGAGGGGTAGAACTAGAACATCTAACAACTGGATCCTCACAAGGAAGAAATATACAAAAAAGAGAGAGTGGGAGAAAAGACAAACATACCAGTATCATACATTTTCTGAATTGTGATTCATAGCGCTTCTTCTAGGTCAGAGTGTCTTAGGTATCTGGGAACCTATAAATAGCAAGAATTTTCTATAACTCCTCTTATCCAAAATCAACTGCCACACCCGGGCCCTTGTCCAGATTGTCTCTGGATTCTAGCAGAAGACTTTTCTCCTTCTTGTCCTGCCGCAGTTAAATATGAATAGGATTTTTCTGGGTATTTGAATCATCATCTACAAAATGAAGCCATTAGGCAAGGTGATCTCTCAGGCTTTCCTTAGTGTCAAAATCTTACGATGAAATTATGTATCATTTTAGGAAAATGCAAAATTGAGATTTTACCGGTGCCTTGTATGAGTTCTTCTGGGTTTAGGACCAGGATGAGGTGACAGAGGCAGGGGTGATTTTTCTCGGGAATCCACTTACACAACTGCCTAATTAATCCAAAACATGACAATGAATACTGCAGGTTACTCCCTTGACAAGATTTTGATCATTGGCATCTCCTCAGTAATCACTCTCCTTGGGAGGAAGTGAGTGCTACTCACTGACAGCCTCAAGCCATGAGTGACCCTCTTAGAGGGTCTCCTAGGGACTGTCCAGAGCCAGGTCCTCCCATCTATTCACAGAATCTCTGCAGCCGGAACCACAGCCACCTCTGCCTCAGATACATTTCTCTCTCCTTTTCAGAAACTGCCCCCAAACCTGTGATCTCCGTTCATCCTCCGTGGACCCCAGTTTTTCAATGGGAGACAGTGAAACTGACTTGCAATGGATTTAGCTTTTCTTCACCAAGCATACAGTGGTACTGTGGACATAAGTTACTAAAGGAAAACAAAGAAAACACCCTGGAGGTCCGTCAGTCGGGAGATTACAGATGCTGCGTTTCTAACTTAACTGCGAGTGACCCAGTGCACTTGGATTTTGTTTCAGGTTAGAAAAAAATGTAATAGAAATGAACTTTATAAATAATTTGGGGCCATTTTTCTTTCTAGATGTTACCATTATTTCTGTTCAGATGACTTATGAGTGAACAGTTTTATTCCACACTACAGTTAGACAAGGAGTTACATAGTTTGGTATAAAAACAGGCAATAGAATTGGCTTCCCAAATTTAACCATAAAAATTAAGAAAGTTTAAATCATGTAGATAAACCTCAATGGGCAGTGACTTGGAGTAGTGTGTCCAACACATAACTGTCATACATCAGCTAAAGTTGTGGGTGAGTCAAACACTAAATTTGTGTGTGTGGGGGGGGATTTAACCCTGGGACTCTGGACTCCCTATGTTTACATTTTTATTTTGAACAGGTTCTTGCTATGTCACTAAGTTGCCCAGGATAGGCTCAAATTTTCAATCCTTCTACCTTAGCCTCTCATAATGCTGGAAGTACAAGTTTGGGCCACCACACCCAGCTCATTGCAATTTCTACAGTGTGGGTTAATGTCTCTAAATCTGTGGTAAAAGGAAATTTGAGAAGTAATTCATTTGAATGGTTGTTCATATATAGTTGCAATATATGATGAATAGGTAGATGTAGATAGACTGACTGATACAATAAATAAATAAGGAGAAAAAAAGGCATTTCACTTGCTTTTCTAAAACCCTTTTTTTTGAATTTGAAGTCTATCATACTAGTTATAATCTCCTTTAATTTTGTGATCAAGGAAGCAATATAGTACCAAGAAGAAAAAAAGTTTATGCTCTTTGACTTAACAATTCCTCTCTTAAGTATTTACTTACTGAAACAATTATAAATATATATATTCAAAAATGGAGTACCCTAAAGGACCAAAAAGAAGATTTAAGTTGGATGTGGTGGTGCACAGTAATCACAGCTACAGAGGAGACTGAGGAAGGAAGATCTCATGTTTGAGGCCAGCCTAAGCAATGTAGTGAGACCTTGTTTCAAAGAAAAAATAAAAGACTTAGCCAATAAATTATGTTGCTGCCATTGATAGAAAACTTTGAGGCCATTAAAAAGTCAAGTTCATAAGAAAGAATCCATAATATAGAAAGTGAAGAGCAAGTCTTCAGATATATAAACAGGCCAGGCATGGTGGCACACACCTGCAATCTCAGCACTCGGGAGGCTGAGGCAGGAGGATCGTTGTGAGCTCAAGACCAGCGTGGGTTACAAAGTGATCTCAAGGCCAACCTGAACTGCATAGTGAGACCTTGTCTCAAAAAGAGAAAAGAAAAAAGATATATAAATATTATCCCAACTTCATGAAAAGAAAAATAAGATACATAGAAATAATTATGTATCTGAACCTGGCAGAGAAAGGGGAAAAATCCATGTCAAAATTATGAGGTATGAGATGATAAGTGCTTTTTACTACTGTCCAACTTTTCTCGAGGCACATGCATTCATCTCAACATCAGAAGAAAAGAGCTGGGCACAGTGGCTCACGCCTGTAATCCCAGCACTCGGGAGGCTGAGGCAGGAGGATCATTGTGAGTTCGAGACCAGCCTGGGCTACAAAGTGAGCTCAAGGCTAGCTTGAACTGCATAGAGAGACCTTGTCTCAAAAGACAAAAACAAAAAAGGATAATTGTTTAAATTTTTCTCCCCATCTCCTCCTCCCTTGTTCAATCTCTTCACAATAATGAAAAGGAAGAGGGCTCAATGGGATGAACAAATGACCTACTGTATGTTTCCTGCAGCTGCCCTGGTCCTGCAAGCTCCATTTTCTGTGTTTGAAGAAGACTCTGTGGTTCTGAGGTGCCGGGCAAGGGCAGACACAGAGCTAGACAGTATGGAAATGTATAAGGACGGTGAATTACTGGAATTCCTTGGTAGAAACACTGAGTTCACCATCCATCGAGCAAGTCTGAGGGACAATGGTGAATATCAGTGTACTGGAGTTAGGAAAAATCGTCGCTACTCAGCTCGTTCCAATATGATCAAGATCCAAGTTCAAGGTAAAGCACTGATGACTTTGTGACTGGGTTAGTGAAACCAAGGGTCCCTGAGGTGATAGAGGTAGGACAGGAAGAGTGACGTGGGCTGAGACACACTGAAAGTGTAACAGTGTGCTGGGATGGAGAAGGTTAAGAATCAAAAGCGGCCTGCCCCAACTCCCCTTATTTGATTTTGGTGGAAGGTAGCAGCCCCACAGCTCCACTTGGTGGTGCTGAGAATGCATTGTGTTTTTCTCTAGAGCATTTCCAAGCCTCACTCTTCCAGGGACTGTTGTGATCCTTCTCTCTAGAGCTGTTTTCAAGTCCTGTGCTGACAGACAGCCTCTCTCAGTCTGGAAATAGGACCCAAGTGACCCTGTCCTGTAAGACCCAGATCTCTCCGCAGAAGTCAGATGTCATGCTCCAGTTTTGCTTCTTCAAAAACAACAAGGCCCTGGACTCAGCCTGCACTAACAACCCGAATCGCCAGATTTCTGCCATGTGGCCTGAAAATTCAGGTTCCTACCAGTGCAAGGCAGGGGCAGTGATTTCCGGTGTTTGGAAAGAGAGCCAAATATCCCAGATTCGTGTGCAGAGTGAGTATCCAAGTGTTCTGAGATTTTCCGGGAATAGGCCTGGAACAAATGTGTTCCCTCGTGAAATCTGCTCTGTCTCTTGAGAAATCTGTTTGAGGATTAGGAAGGGACAGACACTAGGGTGCTCATTTTCCAGAGCAGGAAAGGAGCGAAGGCGAGTGTTTCCAGTAAACTTACCCTCATCTTTAGGGAAAAAAAATACAGTTTTGTAACTGTTTTTCTAAACCTACAGATTTCTATTAGTCTGTTCTGCAGTTACAGGAAACAGATGTTTCTGAGTTCTTGGGTTTAAGGAAAAAAAATGATTCACAAAAGATGGAGAAGGTGCTAACCAGCGTAGTTACAATGCAGTAATTGCTACCATGGCCTCCCCTCCCCCCACAGCATAACTTACGGATCCCCCAAGCACAAGCCCTTCTCCTCCTCTGTTTAATTATCTTCATTTATTCTTCAGAACCTGTGGATGGCGTGAAAGGCACCCTCCTGCACTGGCATCGTCAGCCCAACCGCACCCTCTCAGAGAGGAACAACAGATTGCCTCTACTTCTGTTCATGTCTCTCCCCAAGACCCTTAGGGAGGAGAAGGCCTCTCCAACCAGGCAGGGACCACAGGTTACCTCTTCCCAAGGGCAAGGCTAACTCCAGCTTCCCACATGAGACCAGCAGGTTTTCCCCTTCCCATCCTGTGATTCTTCTCTGTCTGTAAGCACCCCACTGTCAAGATTCCCAGAAGTCATTTTTATTTATTTAGGAGCTGTTGCCAAAGTCCAAATACCCACATACTCAGCCTCAGAGTCCATCATTGAAGGGCAGGAGCTGCTGCTCATCTGCTCAGGGGAAATGAACTCAAGGAACATGAAGTTCTCCTGGTATAAAAAAGGCAAGCAGTATAAGCATGAAAAGATATGCTCAGAAGCAAAATACAAGATCTCTGCAGTGGAAAGCAGCCATGCAGGGGAATATTACTGTACAGCTGGACACTTTACCAGCAAGCCAGTGATCATCAAAGTGAAAGGTGGGTCCTGCCAGTTGTCATTTGAGGACTACATTATCAACTGCATGCAGGGATCCCTGTTGCAGACTATAGGCAATGGGTGGGAGTGGATACTAATTGTTATTAATAATTTACTGTTTTAAGCAACCTGCCAGGAGTGAGTTGAAGAAGGGCAGGAAAAAGGGGTAGAAAGGGTTATGGAAATTGAGTTTTGTTTTTTGTTTTAGTGGGTATTTTTTATTTTTGAGACAGGATCGTGCAGCCCAGGCCATCCTTAGACTCACCATGTAGCTTGGGCTGGCCTCAAATTTGTGGTGATCCTTCTGCCTCAGCCTCCCAGAGTATTCAGATTACAGGTGTCACCACCATGCCCAGCTGAAATGGAGATTTTTAAAACTGCTCAGTGATTAGGCATATGTCCAACCCTTCATATTCACAAACTCCTTCTCTGTGTAAGTGAAAATGGCTCTTGAGAATAAAAGTAGAACAAACAGGATATTAGAACCGGGACTGATTTGAGATCATGTCTCTTGAGCCCCCTTAATTGAAGGAGTTGCATGACTCCCCTTGACTACTTCCCTGTCTCTGTGAGTCTTGGTGACACATCATTTCCTCCCTAGCAGGGCTCCCATAGCACAATTTGCTATGCAGGATGTGGCTGAGCTTCACTTTGGAGTCTTGGAAGCACTTCCCCTTCCTGTATCAGTTTTATCATAAAGATGAAACTGAGGAAAACAATCCCCTAGAAAGGAACCTCCCCCAATATGTCTTTACTCAAAGAGCATTCTAGGAATGATGTCTGCACCCGGATCATGGCCTGGGGACCCAAGCAGTAGGAGAAGCCACTCTCCACTAGCAGTGATCTCTGAGTACCAGCAGTCACAATGAGAGTCAGGGTGTGTGCTTCCACACAGGACGGAGACTCCATCTACAGACATTGCCCTACTCTCTCTTAACTTATATTTCATGTAAATAGAGACAGTCAGTCTGAGTGCAGGGAGAGAGACAGCAGAAGAGAGGACCATGGAAAAACACATGGTTTGGGAAAGGAAAGGGGTCAAAAGCAGAGCCCTGCGGTAGATCCAAGAACAGGGCGTCACAAATCTTCACAATCGGGTGGAAGCAAGAAACAGCTTTTCCATAGCTATGGGTCAGAGGGAAGGAGCAAGAGGCTGGGGCAACAACATTGTGAGTTTGTTGAGAGGAACATAAGGGACTTCTTCCCTAAGGGTGGCATCTCTCTGCAAAAGCGAAGTTAGTCATCTAACAAGGGATCTAGGACAGAAGGGGTCAGAAGCCTGATGGCAAAAGAGCAGCCAGGGAAAGATCAGCAGTAGAAGGACAGGAGCCAGGTGGTGAGAGGTGCCTGGGAGGTGGCTGGGCTGTCCTGAGAACCAGTTGAGACTGGACTCTGGCCATGAGCATTGGCCAACTGAAATTTGTCGTGAGAAGAAAAAGTGACTGTTATTCATTTCCTCCCTCAGTCCCCGTGTCTCAGCCAGTTCTCACCCTCAGCACTGTGAAGACAAAACTTCTAGAGGGAGAGAAAGTAAACTTTCGCTGTGCGGTCAACAGAGGTTCTCCTGAGATCTTGTACCAGTTTTTTCGTGAAGATACAGTCCTTTGGAACACAAAAACCAGTTCAAAATTCGCCATAGTCTCTCTGACTGTAGAACAGTCTGGGAACTACTATTGCACAGCTAATAACGTCTTAGGCTCCAAACGCAGTGAAGCCCTGAAGCTCTCTGTCACTGGTAAGCGCTGGGTTTCCTCACACCCCCATCATTGGCTTGATCCCACTTCGCTGAAACTGTCAGAGATATGTTCCCACCTTCCAGTTTCCTCTGCATCTTCCTTGAGGCAGTTCACTGTCCTTTCTACTCCCTGACTCACTGAAGCAGCTGTCCAGGAGAAAGAACACCAGGAAGGAACCTGACTGAGCGAGACACTAGGAGAGTGTGTGCCTCAGAATCCAGAGGAAGCAAATGCCTTATGAGAAAGATAGTTGCCAGTTCAGATGAGGCTGAGCTCAGAGATGAGGAAAGCTAAGAATTCAGCCACACACACTGAATTTAGTCACATGCAGAAGAATATAGACCATAGCTAAAATACCAGGCTTTGATTGCTGTCTCATCACTTACTAGTTCATGACTTAACCTCTTTGAATCTTAGTTCCCTCATCTATAAAAACAGAAACACTAGGACCTACTAGTGGTTTGAAAAATACTTTCAATCAACATAGATGTAGCTATAAATTATATATGATCAGCTTGCATGCAGACCAGAGAGCTAAAAGTACTACATTATCAGTATAAGAAGTACCTTTTATTATTGGTATTGTCCTTACCATGATTATATTTATAAACAAGAAATATCAACTTTGGTGGATTGGTTGGAGTAATGACAGGGTTTCATGGGACATGAAATGAGTCTTTGTTAAAGAAGAGAAGCTCTTTCCCAGAAATATGTCCATAGAAAAAGAGGACAAAGACATTATGGGGAAGATGAAGCACAAGCAAGGTTGTTTTAGCATTGTTTTGTTGCTTGCTGATATGGAGAGGATTACACAACCAGATGGTGCTTGGAGGAAGACAACACAGTCAGAAGGGATTTTATATCTCGATTAGAGGCCAGTGGGCACAGGGTTATAAGATAGCAGAGAACCCACTGTGGGCAGGCAGGAGTGAAAGTTGGCAGAATCAAAATGGAGTTATTTTGTCAAGCCCTAGCCAAATAGTCAAAGCCAAGAGATTATGAAGAAGGGGCTCTTGTGCATATGTGCCTTAGGACAAGAACTATTCACCAAAGATTGCTCCTGGACCACAATACCACCGAAAGGGCCTGCAAGCATCTGGCATAAAAAATACTTTCCTATGGACATCTGCCCGACAACTGTCTGTTTAAATGTAGACGCTACCTTCTCTGGTTGCTATTTAAGTTAATAGGAGGAAAAGTTCTTCCATGGTTTCAGGGCAGAGGGAAGGATAAAGAAGCTGGTGCAGCAAGGATATGTATGGGTCGGGTGACATCAACATATGGGTCTTCTTCCCTGAGTGCATCCTCTCCTCTGCAAAAGGGAAGTAGGTCACCTAACAAGGAAGCTGGAGGGAAATGCTGGAGACCTAAAAGGATAGAAGCAGCTAGGGAAAGATCAGCAAGGACAGGAGAGAGCTGGGGAGTGAAGCCTGGGGCATTGCTGGGCTGCCCTGAGGGCTGGTGGAGACTGCGTTCTGAGCCTTTGCATTGGCAGCAGACTGAAATCTTTGGTAAGCTGGGACAGTTGGCTTTGGGTTCATTTTCTCTCTCTCAGTCCCAGTGTCCCAGCCGCTCCTCATCCTCCACACTGCTAAAGCCCAGCCTGTTGAGGGAGATATGGTGACACTTCACTGTGAAGTCCACAAAGGTTCTCTGCCCATCCTGTACCAGTTCTATCACGTGGACTTCTTTCTGGAACTCACCTCAATGCACTCTGGTACTGAAGCATACTACAGCTTCTCTCTGACCGCAAAGCACTCTGGGAACTACTACTGCACAGCAGACAACGGTTCTGGCTCCAAGCGCAGTAAGACCGTGAGCCTCTCTGTCATTGGTAAGACCTGGATTCCTACTTCTAACCATGACCAGCCAGTTCCTTCTCTTACCAATCCCATCAGAAGTCTGCTCCTGTCTTCCACTTTCGGCTGCCATCAACACTAACCTTTCTTGGGTCCTGTCTTCAGGACCTTGCACTCTCTGGGTCACAGTGTTCATCCAGCCCTGGCCCAACTCGTACTTGCGTAGTGGGATCCCCTGCTTTTGCCAAAGGTATTTATTTTCTCAAATTATTATTTTTTGTTCATTCAGTCTCTAGTCCTACTTTTCCTGATACACAGAAGCATCGTTCATTTTGCCACAGATCCTTACGCATTCACTTAGCTGCAGAGTAACCAAAAGGGCAAATTCCAGGCAAGACTGTAATTTTGCCAAAGAATCCTCAGCAGTTACGGTTCTCACAGTAGGTCTGGAGAGCCTGAATGTGAGGAAAGAACGGAAGGGCTCCCCAGAAACCTGCTCCTCAGATTTTCATGTTTTTCATGATCTCTTCCTTTCTAACCTATTAAAACAAGTATAAGTTTATTGCATGCTATTTTTAAGTGTATTTGAAGAATGACTTACTTTCAGAAAAGTGTCTGAATCTTAAGTGTCTAATCATGGTTATCCACACAACCATTAAGAAGCTGTCACTTGAGAGGCAAAATATCTTCTGTCTTCCCTCGAATATTTGTTTAGTAGAGTGTGAAAGTCCAACTTTCTTTTCCCAGAAGCAGAATAGTAAAGTAGAAAAGCCTTTGAGTGTGGTGTGTCAGATTCTTTTACATCCCAAGAAAATAGAGGCCCAGGTGTCCTGGATGGGTGGGGATTGATCTTAATGCTATTTCCGGAGTAAGGAACACAAGAAGATCAGATCAGCCAGAGTAATGTATAAAGAAATGAGACCCCTCCGAATAGAACGTATTTCTCAAAAGCAGGCGAGTCCTCGCCTTCTGTGCCTGCTCCCAGCGTGGCACCGATCTGGTTTACAATTCAGCAAGTCTGTGAGCTGAGATGAGGAGGAGAGGAAGGAGAAATGCCTCACCTTTGCAGCTTCTTGTGTATCAAGTGAGCAGAAGTAAATTAAATCCTTTTCTCAGTTTTTATTTTGTATTAATACACGTTTGCAGTACATAATAATTATATTCCTCATGGGGAGCTGGTGCATGTATGCAGCATGTCTCAATTATTTCTTTATCCATGACCTTCCCTTCCCCTCCCCTCCCTCTTCTCTCCCTCTATGACCCTCCCTTTCCTCTCCCTTTCTCTCCCCTCCATCTCTTGATCCCTTTCACATTTGCAAAAATCTATCTCTTACTTCCTATTACTTATCTTGTACTTTGCTCTTTATTTCTATTTTGGGTTTCTCACATGAGAGAAACTATATGTAAGTTTGTATGTCTGATTTATTTCGCTTAACATAGTTTCAAGGTCTATTCATTTTTCTGCAAGTGACTTAAGTTTATCCTTTTTTATGGCAATGTACTACTCCATTATGTGAAAATATCACATTTTCTTTATCGTTTAATTTGTTTGTGGATATACAGGTCACACACAAGATTTAGCTACTATGAATTATATTACTATAAATATAACTATGCAGGTATCACTATAATATAGTGGCTTTAACTCTTTCAGGAAGAAACCTAGAAGGAGAATGGGTGGGTAAATTAAATCCTAGATTAGCAAACATTTTCTGTAAGCTGACAAACTTCACTGTGAGCCACGCAATTTTTTTCTTGCAAAATAATCTCCTTTATTTGAAGGAATGTGACCCAAACGGAGGACCTAGAGAGATTTCATGGTCATTTATCTTGATAAATAAACTTTTGAGTTTATCGGCAGCCATGAGTTCACTGAAGCACATGCACACAAACAATATCGTGAAGGAAGCTTGAATATGACTTTATTCACTGAGAAATGAATCACAAGCCACACATGCTTATAATTCCAGTACTTTGGGAGGCTGAAGCAGGAGTATCACAAATTCAAGCTTAGTCTTTGTAATGTGATGACACAGCAAGAACCTGTCTCAAAAAAAAAAAAAAAAAAAAAAGAAGAGGCAAAGGACTGAAGATGTAGCTCTGTGTGAAGGCCCTCAATTCAATCCCCAGTGCTAAAAAACATTCTGCAATGTAGGTATCTTTGCATAAATGCATTTAAAATTATAAAGGGAAGTCTCTCTGACATACTATTTCCTCTCTTTTGGATATATACCAGTACGGTGGTAAAATTGGTGGATCATGCAATTCTCATTTTAGTTTTTGGAGGAGCCTCCATATTGTTTTCTATAAAGCCTAAACTAGTTTACATACCCATGAACAGTATATGAGAATTCCCTTCTTATCCCCACAACCTTACTACCTGTTGTTATTTTTTCTCTCTGCTAACACCCATTCTAACTGCAATGAAACGATACCTCATGGTTTTGATTTACATTTCCCTGACGATTACTGACATTGAGCCTTTTTCCATGTACTTATTAGCTAGTCATTTATATAATCTCCTTGTGAAAAATGTCTTTTCAGGTCATTTGCCTATTTTGATTGGATTAGTTCATTGTTTTGCTGTTGAGTGTTTTATGAATTCCATGCATTAGTTTCTCGTCAGATGAATGAGTTTTCTCCCATTCTTCAAGTTGTCTCTTCACTCTGTTGATTGTTTCCTTTGCTGTAAAGGAGTCTTTAGTTTAATATAATTCCATTTTTTGGCTAAGACATCAAAAGAGTAGGTAACAAAAGCAAAACTCAACAAATGGGGGACATTAGGCGGAGTGGAGGAAGAGAGAAAGATAATACGTACAGAGGTGCAGTTGCATCAGAAAAATAACTTCCGGAGTTCTATAGCATATTAGTGGGAAAACCAGAATTCACAATTCATATTTCAAAATAGCTAGTACAAAGGATGTTGCATCTTCTCAACACAAAGAAATATGAATGTTTGAGGTGAAGGATAAAAAACTTGATGTGATCATTGTACATTGTATACATGTACTGAAATGTCACACTATGTTCCATATTTTTGTCCACTACTCTTTGCCAATTAAAAGTAAAAAAAAAATTATGAGTGGATGGAAGGCCACATAATGGTTTTGTGAAGAATAATTGCTATAGGAACAGAAAAATTAAGCAAATTCTTTTATATATCTTCAATATAACTAGAGTATGTATATTTAAAGGTACAAAAAGGAATTGTGGTTCGAAGAAGAAATTATAAAATAAGAAGAGATTGAAAAATGATCTCACACAGTTCAGGAGAAAATAACAGTTATTTTAGAAATGAAATCCAAATTTGAAGCAGCAAGAATAGAATAAATACCTCTGACAACTGTTAACTCAATGAAGAATCAGTTTAAAAATACAGAATGCAAGGTAGAAAACCACAGAAGTAAAGGAAATAATTATAATATGGAAATCAGACAATTAAACTCCTATGTTTGCATAATTAAATGTATGTAAGTTAGGAAACCAAACTGGGGAAAACAATGAAACTCAAAAATGTAATCAAAATTGTTATTCCTAAAGTGAAGGCAATTTGACCATTTACACTAGAAGAAATAACTTAATGGGGTTATTGAACTTCAAAGGTAAAAGTGTGCACATGTATGTGAAAGGGGGAGAGAGAGAGGGGACAATTACAAAATAAGCAGTCATCTGGGAAGGGGAAATACTAAGTAGGTGTTTGACTTTGGGTAGCAGTCAGTGTCAGGAGGAGAGGTGGATGCCCACATTTGGACTTCCTGGAGAAGTTTGAGAACTGGGGGTTTTATAGCAAATCAAAAGTCATAATCAAAATTCCCGGGGCTCAGGAAACTTATGACCCATTCACCTTTCTCGGAAAAAAATTACTTCATGACAAAAATCATGATTGGTGGTCCTCAACCCTGCCTACACATTAGGATCACCTGGACATTTTGTAGAAATACTTATTACTAAGTTCTGTTCCAGATCAATTAAATTTAGAATTTCTCAGATGGGAATCTCAGAAACAATATTTCCTAAGATATCTTCAGTGAAAATTTTGTACTGACAGGGTAGAAAACCACCTATTTAGAAACCAAAGCTAATCAATTGTAAAATCTATGGCCACAGAATATAAAGTAGAAATAGATATATCTGTTACCCTGATCTGATCATTACACACTGTACACATTACTTAAATGTCCATTGCACTCTGTAAACACTGAAGATGCAAAAATATGTGAAAAATCAGGTGGTCAAAAGGTGAAGAAGCCAAAGGACAATTATTTTCTCATTATTATTATTTCATAATGCACAATAAAAAAGAATTACCTGATAATTTTAAAAAACAAATTATGTGTGTCTGAGGTGACAAATATGTCAGTTACCCTGATCTGACCATTACACATGGTATCTATTACTGAAATGTCACATTGTACTCCAAAAGTATATACAATTACTATGTGCTAATTAAAAATGAAAGGAAATTTTGTTAAATTTAATAACTACTAGAGTTTTCCATTTTATTTATTTTTCAGAGCTAGGGATCTGGCCCAATGCTTCATGTATGCTAGGAAACTGCTGTACCACCAAGTTACTGTATATCTTCCAGCCCTGAAAAATTTCCATTTTATAGATAATTCAGATGTAACTCAACATTAATGAATCGCTAACATTACTAACAGCGTGTAGGACCACATAGGCTATAATGATTGAGTTACTCAAGTGGAACAACTGTAGATATCAAGACTAGAGGAAGAAAATAGACAATACAAATGAACCTAACTGATCAGGGGGTGGAGAAACAGAAACTCCTATTTATCATTACTGCACATATTAATTGGGCCAACTTTTTGGAATGATAATTTGTCATTATATATCATTGTATAAAATATGCATAGAACTCAACCCAGAAATCCTAAGAATTTATCCTAAGAAATGCATGTGCAAAGGCAGGTATGGTGGTACACACCTGTAATCCCAGCACTCTGGGAGACTGAGCAAAAGGGTCATAAGTTAAAGCCCAGCCTGGGCAACTTACACAATTTAGCCAGATCCTGGCTCAAAATAAAAAATATAGGTGGTTGAGGCTATAGATCAGTGTGAAGGCACTGAGTTCAGTTACCAGTAACACACACACACACACACACACACACACACACACACACACACACATGCACGCACACAATGTCTGCACAAATGTACAATGACCTATCACAGATTATTTAATGCAATATTATTCAAAATTTTAAAAACAGCAACAACATCAACATCAGTGAGGAACTGCTTAAATACATTATTATAAATCCATACAATGGAATATTTTGTGGCTGGTAAAAATAATGAAATATTGATCCAAAATCATCAAGCTGTACTTTTAAAAAGTTGCATTTCATTGTGTATAAATTATATATCAATGTAGTAGATTTTTCAAAGTGAGTAAAGCAGATCTTCAAGTGATGGAATGGAAAGATGTCCATTCAGTGTTGCTAAGGATAAAAGCAGATTGTAGAGCATTGTGTATTTGTGATCCAGTCCATTTTTATGTCTATTTATGTGTTGCTATGAATGTGTGTACTTATACATAGAAAAGATCTAGAGTATCAATAAATATTAAAAAATATTTAAACTAAAAATATGGAAATTTAAAAAAAGAAATGGTAGAACTTTTCACTTTTACTTTATATAATTTTGTACATTTTTTTAATGAGGAAGTGTTTAATTTTTTTTTTTTAAAAGGACATCAGTGTCAACAAATTCATTTCCTCCCTCAGTTCCAGTGTCCCTCCCAGTCTTCACTCTCACGGTGCCCAGAGTCCCGGCTGTGGTGGGGGACGTGATGGAGCTTCACTGTGAGGTCATGAAAGGTTCTCCCCCAATCCTATACCAGTTTTATCATAAGGATGTAATCTTGGAAAGCACTCAATTGCCCTCTGGAGGAAGAGCATCCTTCAAATTTCCTCTCACTGAAGAACATTCTGGAAACTACTTCTGTGAGGCCAGCAATGTTCAGAAGGCCCAACGCAGTAATACGCTGCAAATCAATGTCAAAGGTAAGTTGACCCTTCCAACTAGCAGTACAAGACACAGACCATCTCCCTACCATCCTCTGTAAACAAGACTGAAACTCAAGTTTTCTTAAAAACACCTACTATGTAATATCACACAGGCCTGCTGTTACACAGTATCCCCAGGGAGTTTGGGATTTTACATTTGTAAGAATGTACAACTCCCTTCACAGTTGTGCTTGTCCTTAGCGGCAATACTCTTCCATCACTGGGACACAAACGCCCCTAACATAGGAGTAAAAGCTTTTCAAAACACAAACTACACTACAGTCAACACTGAATATAGTAAAAGAAACTCTGCAGTTCAATGTGTCTTATTTTAAAGGAGATTTAGTTGTATTTTTCTGTTTACCAATCAGTAAACACATTCTCTTGCTGGGTCACAAATACCACTTAGCTTCTGCACCTGTGGCAGAACAGGTTGAGTTTCCTGCCAGAAGCCCTGACTGGAAGAGATTCCAGCATCATTCTCCTGCCTTTTTTACATGTCCCTGATCCAGTCAGCAGTGTCACCCCGTCTCACTTGGTCTTGATGTGGCTGTCTAGTCACGTCTACTTTCAGTACAGTCTTTGGCACTTCACACAGTCTTCCTCTCTAGTCCATATTTGGCCATCATTTCATGACCCTGGTATCTGTACCATGGCCTGTCCTCCTCCATCAGCCACTCACATTTACCTACACACACTACTCCATTTCCAAAATGAAAATTCTAAGCATTACTGCCTGAGCACAACCTCCTAATCACCCATTTGCTTCCTCCTTCTATTATTCTCAGATCTCAACAGAACGCCCAATTCATTAACACTTTTACTCACTATCTCATTCATCAGACAATACCACCCTTGACTCCTATCACTAAATTGAGTGCTGTCTTTGTATCCACTCAGTAAATAATCTCTTCTCCTTTGGAACATGGAGAAGATTCTGCTATGTCAGAAACCATTTCCGTCTGTTCTCTAGATTTTATCCTTTCATTCCTTCTCAGAAAGTTCATATAATCAATGATTCTTGTCTCTTCTATGGCTCTCAACACTTTTGTAGGATTCTTTCCCCTGACACTTAACATGCTGTGTTTCTGCCACACCTAAGAAGAGCCCTGTATTGATTCCCATTTGATTCTACTCACCCCATTGCTTTATTACGGCTAAACTGCTAAAAATATCAGCTACCCAGGTTGCCTCCAATGCCCCATTACCTACTACTTCTAATCCACTAGGTTCTTCAACTTCCCCATAAAATGTTTCTCACAAACATCACCACTGACCTCCCTGTATATAAAGCCAGTGACCATTTTCCAACCCTCTCCTACTTGACCTCTCAGAAGTATTACACTTTGTTTACCATTTTTGCTCCTTGAAATCCTCCCTTCTGTAGTTTCAGTAAATCCACTTTCTTCTGGCTCTCCTCTTTGGCCACTCCTTCACAGTTTTCTTTACTGATTCTTTTACTGATAGATAATCTTTAAACATTGGCATATTCCACAACTTTGGCATGTCTTTGTAGCCATATTCTAATTCTTTCTCCAGATGATCCTGGGTATATTATTTATAAATGATCTTATCATTTATCAGTAATGATTCCTCCACTTTTACCTTTAAAATGGGCCTCCCACCTGGACACCGGCAGATGCCACGTTGCCACTCACATTTATCAAAATCTCCTCAACTGAATCATCTCTAAAAGTATCCTGACATTCCTCTCAGAGCTATGCCTCTTGCAAGTTCCCTACCTCAGTGAAAGACATTTTCCTTCATTGAGATACACAAAGCAGAAGTCTAGGAGTCTTCCTGGACAATTCTCTCCTTCATCCCTCATAGTCAGCCCTGTTGATTCTACTTGCTAGATCTTTGGTCTTGTCTCTACTACCACTATCCTAGTCAAATCAATTATTTCAACTATTGCATGACACTAAGCTCTCTGTGCCACTTTTCTCCCTCTGTATTCTGTTTTTCACCCTAAAGTCAAAATGATTTTCCCATTGCTTGGAGAACAAGGGTTAAAATCCTCAGCATGGCTTATAAGCCCTTTCTTAGTATTTTATGGTACTCTTTGGACATTTCTCTCAGTGCTACTCCTATCTTGGGCCAATAGCTCAAATACACTAATATTCTTTCCAACTCAGGGCCTTTGCACATGTTGTCTGCCTGGCTCACAACCTCATGACTTCATTCTTCATTGTTAATTTCAACTGTGATTTCATGAGGAAACTCCTCTGAGTAAGCAGCACTAGAACAAGTCCCAGGGCTAAGCATCCCAAAGCACCATGTCTGTGTTTTGTTTTGTATCAGTCATCAATGTTTTAATTCTTTATATTTGCTTTTCTTTAATGCTGCCTACCACTTCTTCTAGACTGTAGGCTGTATGAGAATAGTGTCTGTCTTTCTCACCACTGAAGGTCCACTGTATATGGCAGTTTGGGGGCCTTTATTTACTTATACTCTTTAGTTTTTGATGAATCAGTGTAAGAGTGGGCAAACATGAATCAGTGCTTCTTACCTTTTGGGCTTGCTGCAGTCCAAACTCAATTATATCCCTCACGATGTAAACTGCAGGTCTTTATTGAACTTTGTTGAACTTCTCCTTTTCCACAACAGTACTCTGACTTCTCAGATACCCAGGTTGCACTTTAATCTTTACTTTCAGATTCTTCAAACACAGTTTGTATATGTAGGTACTCCAAACTGCAAATAGAACAAATGCTATTGTTTCTTGCCATCGGAAGAAATTATAGATGAGTTTCTCAGCAATATTATAAGGTCATTAAAATCTAAGGAAATTATTGTCCTGACTTAAATATGTTTGGTATGGCAGAATATATTTAAACAGCAGGACCTGATGGTTGTTTTCCCTCCCCCAGTTCCAGTATCTCGCCCTGTCTTCACATTCAAGGGCTCCAGGGCCCAGACCGTGGTGGGGGATGTGGTGGAGCTTCACTGTGAGGCCCTGCGAGGCTCTCCCCCAATCCTATACCAGCTTTATCTTGAGGATGTCATCCTGGGGAACAGCTCGGCCCTCTCTGCAGGAGGAGTGTCTTTCAACCTCTCCCTGACTGCAAAACATTCTGGAAATTACTCCTGTGAGGCTGACAATGGCCTTGAAGTCCAGCGCAGTGAGGTGTTGACTCTCAAAGTCACAGGTGAGTTTGCTCTGTTCACCAGCAGCACAACCAAAAACTGACTGTGCCTTCTGTCCCCAGCAGCACTAGATGAGGCTAATGCTGCCCTGTGTGGTGGCATCTGGACATACACCTTGTCTCCAGAATAGCTTTGTGAAGTCTGGGTTGCTTCCTATAGTGTGGTTTTAGGAACCTGGACTTCTCCGGCAGCAGAGTGAAGAAGTCTTCTCGAATTAAAACTCTTCACTAACAATGCTTAGAAGACTTTCTAGAACTGAGACTATATTCTGATCTGAAATTACAATGCAAAACAGAAACCAAAGAGTTCTGAGAATGTGTTCTTCTTCCTCTGAAAACACTAGGCCATTCCTTGTCTGGGTGCATCTCTCATTGACTCCCAACAAGCCTCTGCTCTTGAGCTCCCTTTCTTATCTGGGATATAAATTTTGCTTACTTTCTACACTGGAATAGTGCGTTACCATTAGCTCTCTGTGAAGCCTCTCAGGGGAGGCATTTCTGTGATTCCCAAAAGGTAGGACCCAGGTGACCAGGGCACAGAGCAGGCAAGCAGGATGAAATGAAATGGAAATGAGCCCCATCAATCAAATCCCTCCATTCTACAGGCTGTCTTTTGACCTCTGGCCACTATATATAATAACAGAAGAAAAACTCCTTCTTGAAAATTTTGGATCTGTACAGTGATGACCTCTTATGAGCCAAACTCCAGATGCTTGCTTAGGGAGAAGAGGGTATGGCAAAAGTATGCTTAGAGCTGTTGAGATGAATCTTCTAGACTAGGCATTAAAAATAACTAGCTATATGAGCTTGGCCAAAATATCTTTTCTACACTGACTTCAATCTTCTGAGTTACAAAGTGGGAAAAAGTCATACTAGACAGAAATCACGGCTGTCTACCCACTGTCCTAGAATTCTGTGACTTTTGTAGACAGGAAATAGCGAGAGTTAAAGGTTTCTGGAAAAAAGACTTAGAAAGGGAGAAGCTAACTGTCCCTGCCCCTGGAATTTAGTTCAAAAACTAAAGACAACACAACAGCAAGTAAACACACCCTTCTTTACGTAAAGCAAAATGTAGGTTGAAACTCTCACTCTCTCTAGGCTGGATTCCTGGGTATTATAGGGAATGGCGACAGAATTAAATGAGCAGGTTGATGTGGGGAGCCCAGTCCAGAATCCAGCCTCTATTCAGGGTGCCTGGCATAGCCAGCTTTTTCTGGCATCTAAGTGACTTGACTTCAGATATGATTTTTCCCATTCAAGTAGCTCACTCTTCTCTCCTTTTACTCACCCACCCCCTCACCAGCCACTTCTGCCTTCACCAGTTTTCCTCTGAGATTTGAAGGAGCATTGCCAGTTTACTCACTGACCTCTCTCATCTCCCACACAGGCATGTTCCCCTAACATAGCACTGCTTCCTCATCTCACATCCAAGGAAACCAGCACCGCACACCTCTTACACTCTGTGCTTAAGAGGTTTTTAAAGAGAGCAAAAGACCAATAAAAACAGTACAGAATTTCAAAACAAAGTGATAGGAAATTAACAGTGGCTATTAGATTGCATACTGTTGTCTTTGAAGTAGTGGCTCTTAATTTTCTGCTCATCCTCATTCCCTTGTTTCTATAATTTCCTGCATATGTTATTCTGATATTTTTATTATCACACCTAGGGCTTCTTGCCCAGCCAGGATGAATCATGTCTGAGTCCTGGAGTCAAGATATGAATAAGAATAAGGGAGAACAAAAACTATTAGAAAAAGAAACGAGAAAGAGAGAGAGAGAGACAGAGAGAGAGACAGAGGGAGAGAGAGAGAGACAGAGAGAGAGACAGAGAGAGAGAGAGGGAGGGAGAGAGAGGGAGGGAGAGAGAAGAACTGTTTCTCATTGTCATCATCAACACCAACACTGAGCCTTGATCATTGCAGGCCTTGTATAATGGTCATGCAGTATCTCATTTAATCAGTAAGACAAACTTGCGGGGGACAGATTCATTCCCACCTTGCAGGAGAGAAAACTGAGGCTTAGAGAGGTGCAATACCTGGCTTAAAGATGCAGCTAGTCATGGGACAATGTGACTGAAACACGGCCTTCTCCAACTTTTCACATTAGCCTACAGTGTGGCACTTTTTCATCCTTCATGGGCCATGTTTTAACACAAGTTTTTATAGTTTTTAATAAATTGTTATCCTGAGAGAGGACATAAATCTTCTTTATAAAAATGTTAACAGTACAAAAAGGCCCATATTGATTTTTTTTTTTTTTTTGTAGTATTGGGGATTGAACTGAGGACCTTGTACTTTCCGGGCAGGCGCTTATTCCACTGAGCTATATCCCCAGCCCAAGGGCCTGTATTGAAAAGTTCTTGTTCTACTTCCTCTTCCAAGACACAGTCACTGCTAACCATTTCATATGCATCCTTCAGAAATATTCTGTAGGGGCTCCAGTGGCGCAATCGGTTAGCACATGGTACTTACACAGAGATATAAGTGTAAACATTAAGACGTGGAATATTTTTTACAAAAGTAGGATCATATTATGCAGATAGCTATGCAAATTGCATGTCAATTTAAAAATACATCTTATACATCTTGAATATTTTAATATTTCATGACCCAGCCTACTGAAGTATTACAAGTTGTTAGCTATTATAAAAATGTTATACTAGAAATTCTTGTGCAAATATCTTGACCTACTTAGATCAATATCCCTAAAAGACATGATGTTAGATGTAGGTTTTCTAGGTCAAAGTTTATATGTTTTATAAATTTTGTATGTATTCTCACTTTGCCTTTAAAGGAGTATCTTTAAATTTACATTCCCACCTAGGATATAGGAAATGACCATTTTATCCACAACTTCATCTGTAAACCAATCTACTAAGGAACACCAATCTAAAGAAGGGAAAAGGAATAATATTTATACTTGTTTTTATGTATGTTTTTGTATATATTTAATTAATAGTGAAGGTGAGAATACTTTATATATTTATTAGCTAGTAGAAGTTTTTGGTGACTCATATACTATTTATATTTTTCTACTGTACATTTATCTACTTGAAAAGCTATTTGCAGATCAAAGTAATTAGCTTAGTTTATCATGTATTTCAATTTTTTCCAAAACTGAATGAAACCTGACATTTTCCATTTGCTTGTAATATTTTCTTTTCCTCACAATTGTGTTCTTGGCAACCAGGACACAGTAGCATATGTCTGTAATCTCAGCACTCTGGGAGGCTGAGGCAGGCAAATTTCAAATTCAAACCCAACCTGGATAACGTACTGACTTAGTAAGACCCTGTCTCAAAACAAATGCATTAAAAGCAGAAGCTACTATTGAAATTTTGTTTTTGTTCAGTTCCAGTGTCCCGCCCTGTCCTCACTCTCAGGATCCCCAGGGCCCAGGCTGTGGTGGGGGATGAGATGGAGCTCCACTGTGAGGCCCTGAGAGGTTCTCCCCCAATCTTGTACCGGTTTTATCATGAGAATGTCACCCTGAGGAATGACTCAGCTTTCTCTGGAAAAGGAGTGTCCTTCAACATTTCCCTGACTGCAGAACATTCTGGAAACTACTCTTGTGAGGCTGACAATGGCCTGGGGGCCCAGCGGAGTGAGGTGGTGACACTTTTTATCACAGGTAAGTTTCTTATGCTCAAGCCACAGAGAGAGACCCGCTATATCCTCTACTGCCACTCTGATAATCCTCATGATGCTTGATCAGGAAGAGTGCTTCTCAAACACTCTGCGATAATAACTCTCCAACGGTGGTATTCTGAAGTGATAGTATGTGGCAGGTGCATGGAGAAAAAGGGCATCACTGAATGTAGAGAGGCTGGCTTCCTCTTCTCTCTCTGGCCGCCATCCATCTTGACCCTCAACCCTTGCCTGAGGCACCGAAACACGTTTCCTGATCAAGGGAGGAGCCATTTCCCATGTCACACCAGTACTCGCTCAACCTTAGCAGTTGATCACTTCAGCTCATCTTAACTCCCAAGCATCACCTTCAGAGAATGAGGCAGCTTCTCCCTGGGGCTCATGCACGGGGTCTGCCCCACAGGGCTGACCAAGAACAGAAAAAGTGCTGCAGCTACAGGAGTTACTGGGGCACTACTCAGCATGGCGAGCCTCACCGCAGGAGCACTGCTGTTTTACTCCTGGCTCTCAAGAAAAGCAAGTAGGTAGCTCCCTGGCACACTCGTGCTCGCGTTTATACCCTTCCCATCTCTGTTTTCTCAGACTCCTGCTGACTAAGCGACTACTGGTTCTCAATAGCTCCTCCTCCCCCATTGTTTAGTCCTTCATCTGTCCCTCTGGGTCCCCTAGAAGTCCTCTTTACAAAATGCAGAGCTGCTGAGACAGCCTATGGGGTGGAACAGGCCTTAATGAGATGGAGTTTATCCAACTTCAGAAATTGCAGTGTTTCTCGCTCTGTACCTTCCCAAGACTCCCCAAGGAATGGGAAGATGCAGAGAAAGAACGAGAAGTAGAACTGAACATAGAAACCAAATAGGATTTGGTAACTCACTGACTTTTTAAATGTACAGCATTTTTATAAGTGATCAAGTCTATTTTCTACCTGTTTTGACTGCTCCTAGTTTTTAAAGACTGTCATCTTTGAAGCTCTAGGTTAAGAGATTGGGGACTGTGTACTTCCCTATCAACTTATAGCTGCACCCCACTGGAGACTGGGGTCAATAGTTTAGTGGCTTTTGTCCCTCCTACCACTTTCCTTGGGCTTAGCTAGGAAGATTAGAGTTTCAGGGACAGCAACTCCCAGCAATCTCTGTGTGCACCTGCTGTGAGTTGTGTCCCTGTGAAGCTTTCCTTGGCTGGAATCCAATGGCCTGTGCTTTGTTTTTCAGGAGACAGGTCTGCCTCTGATATTTCCAGGTAAGACTTGGGCTATATTTTTGTGTAGTTAATGAAATGCCCAGAGGGTAGAAAAATTGAATGAATCTGATTTTCACCAAATGTCCAGTTTCTTGGCTTGCTGTTGATGTGATGTTATCCACTTTAGGTTGCCACCTCCCTTTGGGTAACTCAAGGCGATTCCTAGCAGTATCTCACCTACCACCTTATCTTCTTAGGCCCCCTTCTCAAGTGTTAGTTTATTTTCATTTATTATCTCACATCCTTGTACATTGTACTATTGTTGACTTGGTTATCTTAGTGACCAATAATAAATCCATCCAGGTCTTGAAATTATTTAGTTTGATTAACCTGGAAAGTTCTGGATATGGCCAACCTAATCAATTCCTATGGTAATGACAGCCAAAAAGGTAGAGCCACCAAACTTGGTCATCCAGAGATCACTCTACCAGCAAAAGAGGTGCCTATGAAGAAGGGCTGCCATCTTGGATCTTAAAGGCTGACTTTCAGACCCACACCATGCCTTGTAAACTATCCTTGGGTATGGTAGCAATATCCAAACCATCCGGACTTCCTCTAAGCCTTTCTCATTACTGACTTATAACTCTTTGATCTCTCTGAAAGTCAAGATTTTTAAGCCTAGTTTGAATCTTGGTCCTTCCTCTTTCTAGTTACATGGCCTTCATAAGTCACTTGATCATGGAAACTCCATTTTTTTTCATCTGCAAAATAGAAAGTAGAACTAATGCAATATTATTCTAGGCATTATCCAGTGCCTGTTGCGTATCAGGGGGCCATAAAGTCTGAAAAGCCAGATGATACAAATTTCTCAAGATTTATAACATAATATACATAGATAACTTGTTGTATGTTTGCCTGTTTCTAGAATTGGCCACCATCTCTAGCAAAGCCTCACTGAGAGTGAACATCATAGCTACTTTTTTCAGACTTCCTGGAAAACAGAGCTATTTCTGTATTTCACAGGAGCCCTTCAGATTCGAACCCCCAAGAGCACACCTACCACAATGTACCAGGCTGGATAGAACTGCAACCAGTATACATCAATGGTAAGGACAGAGGGTCCTCTGTTCTGGCAGCTGCCAAAGGGTTGGTGTGGGAGAGGGGTTGGGCAGGAGATAAGGAGGGACTATGCCCAGGCCTGGCAGGTGCTAGTCCTTCCAGACAACAAACTATCTGGGAGGGGAGGGAGTAGCTCAGAAAAGAGCCAAGTACCCCGGTGCCCTCTGAAACTTCCACTTCTTTCTAAGTAAACCCTAGAGAAGGAGACGTGGTTTACTCAGAAGTGCGAAGAAACCAAGAGGCAAAAAAACATGCAGGTAAGATCTGAGAAAGTCTCTGTTCTGGCCAACCTCACCTCTGACACCCAACATTGCTGTCTCAACTCCTCAGCAGGGCTGGACTAACCAGGCACAGAGCTACCCCTCACAGTAGGCAGCAGAGGGCTTCTTAACTGAGAGGTCAATCCCACCCCACCATGCAGTGATGCTTTCCCTCAACAGATGGCTTCAGCACCACCTGCGTAACGTCGTCCCCTTGGGCAGTCACTGAACCGCTCCTAGCTCCAGTGCCTTCGTCTGTAAAAGGGAGTGCGGCTATTATTCCTTGCTGTCTTAATTAATACTGGTATATTGGGATACTTTAGACCGGATGGCTTGAAGAATAAGTGTTTACTAGCCGCAGTTCTGGAGGCTGGAAGTTCAAGAGCAAGGTTCTGACATGGTCAGTTGTGGATGAGGGCCATTTTGCTGGTTTGCAGACAGATGCTGTCTTGCCATATCCTTGCATGGAAGACAGATCACCTTTCTCCTGTCTTATTTTATAAGGACATTCATTCCATCATGACCTAATTATTCCAAAAATTCCATCTGCAAATACCATCACACTGGGGGTTAGAGCTTCAGCACATGAGTTTGGAGGGACATTAATACATCGGTCCATGGGACCTTCCTGCCTGTGTTAGTTTGCTGTTGCTGCTGTGAGAGGTTGCCACAGCTTTAGTGGGGTTAAATAATACAAATTGATGATCTGACAGCTCTACAGGTCAGAAGTCTGACATAGGTCTTACTGAGCTAAAATCAAGCTACTGGCAGGGCTGTGTGCCTTTCTGCAGGTTGTAGGGGTGGACGTCTTTCTTCACTTATGCTGTTTAAAGCCTCCACTTCCTTGGCCTCCTTTTGCCAGCAACGTTGCAGCAACTTGACAACTATTATTCTATAGTTGGTCCTTCCTCTGATCACTTCTGGGAAAAGTTCTCCAATTTTAGGGACGCATGTGATCACACTGTGCTCACCTGGGTAATACAGAATCCAAAGGTTCTAGGCAACTGAGGCAGAAGTGGAGTGACTTGCCCTATGCCCCAGGAGTGGCAAGGCTGAAAAAGGGGCAGCTGCTAGACAGGGAGGAGACAGAGGGCAGAGAGTGTGATTCCAGCAACCAGGGGCCCAGAGAGAGCCCGTGTATCCCTCGATGGCTGAGCACACCTCTCCTTTCCACAGAAGCCTCCAGATCGGGGATCCTCAGGAATGAGGTGAGTCTCCTGACCCGGGTGGCCTCCCCTGTAGGCCGCTGGCTCTGGCCTTCACCCAAGTGTTCTTGCCTCCTAGGGTGCCTCTGTCATCTATGCCCAGGTGAAGACCTACACCTCGTCCTCCAGTGCCCAGCCATCAGCCACCTCGGCTCCTCACAGATGAGTTCACGTGACTTCCCAGCTGTGGTCTCAACCCCTGCACCCAAATGCTCCTAGCGGGAGTGGGAGCATGGAGTGGGAAGATTTAAACTCTCCCAGGCCACACACACCATCCTTTATGTCAAATGCTCTGCCCCACTCCCCCGTCTCCTTGGCTACAGCCCTTCATTAGTGCTGCTGTTTATTTATTGATAAATTATTCCCAAAGCAGAGACTTTTTGTCTCCTGGCTTCTTCAGTGAGCTTGCTGCATTGTTGGCACCCACCGTCCCTCTACGAGAACTGCTGACCAGAGGAGGTTCCTAACTGCCAATGCCTGGGGGCTACCGCAGTCCTCTGCCATACAAGAAACATACCACCCTACCCCAACAACGGACTGCAGGCCTCCCTACAGCAAAATGGTGTTTGGTTCTCTTCTACCTGCCTCAGATTCCAGGGTCAGCACCTCACACTGGGGCTACCTCTCTCCTGCCCATGTACCAACATCCACCCACCAAAGTAAGTAGGCTTTCCATCCCAAGCCCCAAGTCTTTTCCCACTTGCTAGAAGTAACAGCATGAGGCCAGAGCACCAGAGTTGCAGATGGTATATATGTTAGAATTTAGGAAGTGCTCCAGTAGTGTCTGACTGAATGAGCGTATGAATGAAGGAGGAAGAAACTGTAGTTAATCAGACTGGCCTCTGATCCAGCATGGTCCCTAGGAAGCTCAGGAACAGCCCCTGCTTCCCTTAAGTGAGAAATAAAGAGAAGGTGTTGGGGTGAAGAGGCTGTTCAGCAAGCTGGAGACCATCTAAAGCTTTAATGCACTTATTGTGGATTACCTGGGAATCTTGTGAGAATGAAAGATTCTGATTCTGTATGTCTGGGTGGAACCTAAGGTTCTGTATTTCTAATAAGTTTTCAGGTAACAGATGCCACTGGTCCAGGGAAGATCCAGAGAACCAAAATCCCTTAGGTCTGGCTCCCTCCGTGTGACTCCAGAGGGGCCGTTCATGTGGATCACACTGCTCCTGAGCCATCCTTTAGCCAGAGCACCCGCATCTTCTGGGGCCAAGACAACTTCTCCATAGCATCTTGGGTTTGATCAGCCACCCTAAGCAGTGGGAAGTGGCCACCACCATCTTAGTGTTGCTCATCTCTGGTCTTACAACCTCCATGTGAAAACAGTGAATAAACATGCCCTCTTCAAGGTGATTCTCTCTCACCTTTAAGCCAGGGGATGCTTTGTTACCCTCTACTAATGCTGATCACAGTGTCTCTTGATTTCTGACCCCAGTGCTTTGTGCTGTGGGATTGATTCTAAGCCCCATATCCCTGAAATAAAATCCTTCCTAGGGTACCCAAGGGCCTCCACCTATGTTTGCCGCCCTACGTTCTCCTCCTGATGCCATTGCCCTCCAGGGCCTGCACCTAGTTAGGCAGAGCTCTTCTGCAATCCCAGTACTGCCTTTCTGCACTACCTCTTTCTGGAAGGCCTTTTGCTGTCATCTCCTTCTGCAGGAATCCTGCTCACTTCCACATCCCTGACGCGGCAGTCTCCTTTGGGCTCCTGTGGCACTTTTACATGGAGATGTGGCATCACCAATGTTGATGCCAGGAAGAAATTTAAATGCTATGAAGACAACTCTGACCTTGTAGCTACAAATTGAGAACCAGAGCAGTTAGTGGCAGAAGTCAGACTAAAGTAAATCCAGGGCCTCTCATAGATTGTGTCCTCTCCTCCAAGTCACTCATCTGTTGCAGAGATGTAGGTATTTCTGTCTTTTCAAGCAAGGGTGAGAGAGCCTTAAATGCAAAGCCCACATCCAGTTGATGTACATGCAGGGCTCAGCACAGTGCCTGGCACGAAGCTGATTTTTAATCACTGGCTGTCAGAATGAATGCTGGTAAACCCACGTGATGCATACACAACATCGCTACAGAGTTATCCACATGTTTATCTGCTCACGCTTAATCTACGGTAATTCAATACATGTATTAAGAGCTCAGAGTATTTTAGGGTACCAATAAGACCATTTCTACCAGGTCTACCTAATGAGTCTGAGGGGATTTTTTAAAAATTTGTTCAACACTGATACATCCTGTGGGTAACTGAAATACAAAACAAAACCCCACCAGTCCTTTTTATTTTTTATCTTGCAACAGGATCTAGCTAGATTTCTCAGGCTGACCTCAAACTTCTGCTTCAGCCTCTCAAGCAGCTGCCACCACTTGCTCCGATGTGTAATCCTTCCTCATCTTCATGTTGTCCCTCCAACCCACTGTGCACGGTCTGATAAATCAGATGCTCAATTCTTAGTGAATAATTGTGTTGAAACAGAGTTTTCCTGTTTTCCCAGACTAACACCTGTAACCCCAAAGATGAGCTCAACTACTGACAGGAACCCCCTTGTTCTAAAGAGAAGCTTCTGGACACATCCCACAGGATTAATGTGGTCACACCCGCCCTGCAGGGCTTTGGGTTCCTCCACAATCCTCTCTCAGGTGAAGGGTAGAAGCCATTAAAGGTGGTGATGGAGGAGGAGGCAGTGATCCCGTGAGTGTGCTGGGCCTTTTCTTCCTTTGTGATTCAGCCAGGGGAAGGCAGTGTTCCTAAGTAAACCTTTAGGAAATGGAAGGAAGGCCCTCAGTTCTGGGAAGATTTGTTGAGCTCACGAAGTTGCAGATCCATCCTAGAGTGGCCCCAGAGCCCACCCCAGTGAAAGTGCTTTTAGGAGATCTTGACACAGTTCTTTGGAACCTAGGGGTGTGAGAGAGGAGGACTTTCTCACCACTCTGCCATTTCTCCCACATGAAGGGAGCCCCGGTGACAACATACTTCTGAGCCCTCTCTCGCCTCATTCCCTTGTTCACTCCACAGAGGTGGAAAAACTGCTTAGCCCATAGAGGGTTCAGAAGGAAAGCACGGGCCTGCGCAGCCCAGCCCCTCGGTCTGTCTGTCTTTCTCACAGCCAAAAGCAGCCCTCAGGAGCAACTCTTCTCTTCTACCCTGTTTCAAAGGACCTGCCTCTCCAGAGAGGCTCCTGCAGCTTCAGCAACATAACCTCGTCCTCAAAGCCGGCACACAAGTCTTTAAACCTTGGGTAACAGAAAGGAGGAGACTTCAGGAAGGCCAAGTGCACAGCAAGAGTGGGGGCTTCTCCTACGGCTCAGGGCAGATGGCTTTACACGTCAGTGGTGCTTACCTGGCATGGTTATGTGCGTTTTTTACCACAGCTCTTCACAACTGATTTGGAACTGTTTAGTATTGCTTTGCTTTTTGGCAACTCAACCTGACAGATGAACTCTAAGCTGCAGGGTGCAGAGTTTTATGGCAGGTTGCTAGAACTTTGTCCTGGGGCTATGGGGCTGGGACTGTACACACTAACCATTGAGCAGTGCCAAGCAGGTGTGCTGGATGGTGTTGGCTGGAGTGGATGTAGGCACAGTTGGTACTGATCCTGGATTATGGATTCCAGCCACTACAACTGCCACACTGGAGTCCTGGTTCCTCCTGGCACTTGGGCCTATGACTGGATAACATCTCCCTTCTGGACAGTATCTTAGTTATGGTTCTCTAGAGAAAAAGAATCAATATAAAATATATGTAAGTATACAAGGGGGTTTATTAGGTAGGCTTACAGGATCAGAAGCAGGAGAATCACAACGATGGTCTATAAGATCAGAAGTGCAAGAGTGCAAAATGTACACTGGAGGGCCGGAGGACCCAGCAGCAGTCGAAGGCCTGGAAGCTCACCCTAGAGTCACCGATGGCAGTCTGCACTGAAGGCTGAAGAAAATCAGTGACCCGAGGCAATGGTAAAGACTAGAGTTCTTCCAAAATAGGGAAACACTTCCCTCTCTTTCCCTTTTTATTCTGTCCAAATGACAATTCTATTTCCTGGTTGGTACCACCCCTACTCAGGGTCGATCTTCTCTCCTAGTTTGCTGGCCTGCATGTACATCATCCATAGACATACCCAGAATTTACTAATCTGCCCAGAGGTTCTTACTCAAGTCAAATTGACAAGTCACAACTAACAATCACACACGCCATGGACCACACCTCCGCCCTGGACTCCCTACTGGGGTGACCTGCCCAGGTAAAGGGCAGCGGACCTTGACAATGAAACAGTAGGATCAGTGAACAAATCTTTTGCCTTCCACCCTCCTAGTTCGCTCTCCAGAGGTGCAAAATCCTGACAGAAGGACATCCTGAGAGGAAAAGCAATCGGCTGTGTCACAGCTGTGGCCAGACTAGGAAGACATACCTATATGACGCGTACATGCATTCTCCTTCATTCCTAGCTTTTCCCGATCTTTCTTATTCCTGCCTCCTGGGATTAGACTCACCCATCACGTTAGCACATGGCATTGTGTTCCAGGCTATTTCTTGGCAACCAGAACCAAGACAGCCGGCTCCATGAGCCTCAAGCTATCAGACAGTTCCAGCAAAACAGCAGTCAGGTGGGGCCTGGCAGTCAGATGCCCGACATGTGGCCCACAAGTGGGTGAGGACCTTAGGAAAACCAAGAGCCTTGACACGATGCCCATTTATTCTTGACAGATGTAGCTGTGGCTGTAACAAAGATTCAACCATTAAAAAAAAAATGTTTTCATTACAGCTTTTGACTCCTGTGAGCCACAGCAGTATTCTGTATGCAAGACAGCTGGGTTTCAAGAGCGCCTCACAGTGTGCTCTTCAAGCTCTCTAGTGTGAGGGCCTTACCTAGACAGACAGGACCAGACACGCTGGCCCATCTAAGCTGAGCCTCTCTGAAGAGACCTCACGTCAGAAGATGAGGTCCCCAGCCTTTTTGGCACCCGGGACTGGTTCCTTGAAAGGCAATTTTTCCCGTGGTGCGGGCTGGACGAGGGGGTGGTGGTGTTGAGGGTCGCGGATGATTAGAAGGCGTTTGCAACCTGGATCTCGCACATGCGCAGTTCGTAATACTGAGTGCCCTCCTGTCAGAATCTAGTGCTGCTACTGAGCTGACAGCAGGAGGAGCTCAGGAAGCAAAGGGAGCAGAAACAATGGGGAACAGGTATAAATACGGATGAAGCTTCCTTCTAGTCTGCTGTGGACCCTCACCTCCTGCTGTGCAGGTGGGAGCAGGTTCCTAACTCGTCCATGGTCTGCGGTTGGGGACCCCTGTTGTACAGCAAAGGCAGAGACACTTATCCTCACGGCAGAAACTCAGCTCTTAGGAAACTGGAGCCAAGGGGGAGTGTACCTGAGGAGGCAGGCTCCTCAGATGTCACCGAAAATAAAGAGGGGACAAAGCAAGTGTATCGCAGGATAAAAAAAAAAAATCTGCTGCAGGGACTCCTGGAGGACTCCTCACTAAACAGCTCCTGCCAGCTCAGGTCTGAGAACACAGAAGCACGGGCTCCAAAGAGGAAACAGAACAATCCCTCAGGGGAAAAGACATCAAAGCGTATTATATCACTGGTGTAAGAACCCGAGGGTGGGAATATAAACTAAAAGTCATGAAGGAAATCTGTCCAAAAACAGAGAACGGATGGGAAGAAGGAAAGGAGAAAAGAAAAAGACAAAAATGTATGTATGTATGTATATAGGAATATATATGAATATACATATGTGCAGGAGGGCTAACATGGTTCGACTATTGTATTATATCACTTAATGCTAAGCAATAATCGATGACAGGATATTAGATTAATAGTGTATATCTGTATGTGTTAGCCTGAACACACACTTCGAAGATATCAATATGTAAAGCAGCAACAAGC
>PVLD010017653.1:0-41246 GCA_004027595.1 Dinomys branickii
GAGAGAAACGGTAAGAGGAGAGAGAGAAAAACAGGTAGTATATAGTGAAACCACAGAAAAAGTTTGGTGAGTCTGAAACTATTGTCAAGTTCATGTGATTATTTTAGAAATATATACAAATAAGTAAAGAGACCATGCTGAATTCACTCATTCAATGAAATAAGAGTAGATAAAAAAAATTACCAAAAATTTGTAAAAGATAAAATAGACATATTTTCTTACTGAATACTCTTCACATTTGGTAACTTCAGAACAATTTCACTTAAAATAATTCCCTCTTGTATGCTAATAGTGACTTTTGGCTTCAGATATTAATCCAGGTACTCCTGAATATGCAGACGCTCCTCAATAAACAATGGGTTTTGCGCTAGTAAGTCTTCATATACTGAAAATATCACACTGAAAATATACCTCACTCAGCTGCTCTGCTGAACCTTGTTGTTCATCCCCACAATACTCTGGTTTTTGTTGACCTGCAATCACCTGTCCGGTGGGGAACTGTCTTACCAGGGCTCACCATCTCAAGAGAAAGAGCTTCTTTATTTCAAATCACCACCCCAGGGCATGATCAAACTTGAAGACCTAATTTCTACTAGGTGACTATTACTTTTGTACCATCACAAAGTCATCAGTGAAAACCATTATAAAGTAGAGGCCGTTGGCATATTGCTATTATTTGGTTTCATTGTATCAGGGCTGCTCATTTATTTGGAACCTATATTTGTATTTTTTAAAAATTTTAACACAAAACCAATAAGTCTGATATGTGAGCAATGCTACTAAATTCTTTGTTATTAAAATGTCATGGAAATTAGAACAAAAATACCACTCCACTAATGATGTACATGCTTTTCCTATATATTTGCCTACTTGTTGTCATCCTTGGGCTTCTAATACCAGATTTTAGGGGATGAAATTTTACACTCTTTTATTTTCTGTCTCATTTCTAACATGATAAAACATTGTTTGTGTTATTTTAATTAAAATAATATTTGGGAATTACTGTATGGCCCAGCACTTCCATTCCTATGTATAAAAGTAATTTTCATACAGAAATGGACATGAATGTTCATAGCAGCATGGATTCTAATAGTGAAAAAATAAATAATACAAAAATTTTCACCCATTGACTAATGAATAAAAATAATGTATTTATGCATACAATGGAATATTATTCAACATATAAAGAATGAAGTACTGACATATGCTGCAAGGTGGAACACTGAATGGAAATAGTCAAACACGTGAAAGATCAAAAACTATATACTATTGATATGAAATGTCTAGAATAGCCAAGTCCACAGAGACAGAAATCGTACACACTGCTGCCAGAGCCTGCAGCAGAAGAGGGGTAGCAGCTGGTGACGGATATGAAGCTTCCTTGTAGGGTTACAAAAACAGTTCCGTTAGACGGCAGTGAAGGTGTACAACATGTATGATGATATTAAAACACAAAAGCATCCCTCTTAGAATGGTGGGCCGTCTTAAAGAAAGTAATATTGGGATTTGGGGTCGTCTTAAATTATGACTAAATTCTGATGTAAAGTTTGCTGTGTTTTTCCTACTTAAGAGACTTCTCAACCTTCAGAGACAATAATTATCATGCATAACATTATTTGTTTATTCTTTATACACTACTGCTGGCATGACCTTTATTATGAAATTCTGGTAATTTCTCTCCTGTGACAAGTTGACTTTCTAATAGTAGCAAAAAAATGTTAAACATAAGAATCTCATTTACCTACCTTCCCCTCAAGAGTAAAGACATTCAACAGAATCTGAACTCACCAATGAAGAGCATAAAATATAGGGAGATGCATCAAGAAAATTAAAAGATTTTACAACTACATATTTGGGGATAGTAAAATTAGGAGAAATTGCATTAAAATGCTTTACATAAGTTTATCTTAATATTTCTTGGAGTTGGGATGGGGAGAAAACATTTTCTTACAAAAGTCTGACATGGAGACGTTTTCCAAAATAATCCAAATTTACCTTTTAACTTGCTACAAATATACCAATAAAAGTCACACACAGAGTGTACATCATAAATGCGATATATTACTGCATGCATGATCTGCAATATTTTGCCTGCTAGTGACTATCTCCAGGCATCTTGGTGTTCAAAAGACACAAGTATACTGAGAAATGATTCACAGTCAAGGAGCGAAACTCCAAAAGGCATTTTAAAATGTGAAGATGACAATTAAATAGTATACTAATATAAACAGAATAACACAATATGGAGTATCAATATCAATAGAAACTTTATTAGAAACTAATTAGTATATTATTATTATCTGGATAATTATTAATCAATTTCTGAGAATGTCTAAATGCCTAAGTATTTCCACAAGTTTCCTCCTTTACTTTATTTTATTTATTTGTTTGTTTTGCTTTTTTGGCTCCAGGAATTGAACTTACAACCTCGTGCTTGCTAGGCAGGCTCAAGGGCAGCTCAGCTGTATCCCTAGACCTAAGTTTCTGTTTTTAATGCAACAACAAAAGTTAAAATAAGTTCTTCCTAACTGCTACCCTATGAAATGCGTTCCATCCAGCTTTGTCTTTTAGCGGGCGTTTGATGAACTCAAATGAATACCATAGCCGTGAATTGGGAAGGCCTGGAGGTCTACTGACCGGAAGGTGCAGCTGGAAGCTCCGAGGTATGGACCATGGGAAGCTAGCAAGTCCTGTTCAGGCGTGAACAGTGTGAATGTGGGGACCCAGGCCTAGAATCCAAACCCTACATTCTTTGAGAGAAAAATGTCAATTGGTATCTTCATGTTTCATCATTGAAAAACTTTATGAAAAATATTAAAAAATGATGTCAAAGCTCTGTGGGGAAAACCAGAGAAATAGTTTGCACATCAGAAAGAGTATTTTATTGGTTAAGATATATTGTACATTTGACTCAAAAATAAAAATAAGAAAAGAAGTTAAGGAGTGGGAGCACAGAAAGTAATAAGAAAGGAGGAGGCAGGATAATGCAGAGAACAGTAAACATCAAGGGAACAGAACTGAGAAATCCCTGCAAAATATGTGTGTGCTCTTTCAGAATAACACTTGAGTTTGTGTTGAGTTATTTCTAACAGTCTCAAAACACTGACTTTGTTATATTATTTCAAATCGTATTTTAAATGATTTTCTATTAAACTGAACTGTTTAAAAATTAAGAAAAAACTGACCTTGTTTCATATCTTTTGTGCATCAAAAGTCTGAAGGTGATTTTAATATCCCACATTTTAAGGTCTGAGCAGGCAGCCGGCAGTTCAAATTGACATGTGAGAGCTCTGCTAAGTCCCAGATGCTAGCTGCCAACTGCCTTTTTGTTCTTGTTTCCTTGGAAACGGAGGTTGGTTTCCTGAAAACAAGGTGAGTACAAGTTTTACAGCTGGAGAAGTGGAAGGCACCTTTGTCGTTTTCAGCTTGCTGCCTGAGACCTGTGAGCAGAGCTTTCTAAACAGACAGAACTTGGGAGGTGGCTGAGACATGAAAAAGTTTATGGCAAAACAACCACACACATATACTTACTATTTACATCTCATGTGGGATGCCGACCCAACAAAATATTAAAAGCTTCAAGACCAAAACAAGCTATGAAGTCAAAACAGTAGGGGTGCAGAGGGAAAAATATGAAATCTAGCACCTCGACCCATGAGATGCTTTTGAATCTTCCATAATTCAAGTAGGCTATTATCAAGAGATTATCTGGGTCAGTGGCTCTTCTGGATGACAACCTTCCAACAGGTCAGAGTGGCTCTCCCTTCCTGCGGTGACTTCAGAGAGCAGCAAAGAGAAGTAGAATTTGAAGTAGACATTCTCCCCTAACAGTGTTGTGCAAAAAAGTTCCTCACTTGACTCTAATTTGTCTCTCTCTCCACAGTGCCTTTAAAAATCACTGACCTGATAAACCACATGATTTTAGGGGGAAGTTCCCAAGGCAGAAGAAGGTAAAGTTAACCAGAAAAAACTGGATGCACTGTCAATTGCGAGGTAGGCAGTGAACCTCATCTGTGCTTCAAACACACTTCCTTCATTCCAGTATCACAGATTGAGACATAGAGATGATTTCAAAATCCTTCTGATAGCTGATTTTCTTTTAAGTGCTATTAACTGAATATGAAGGAAATGAGTCATGATAGATAAAGAATCATATATACAAAAGAGTTTACCAGCTATTCTTTGAAACCTTTGAAAAGTGCACACTCTTCCCATGCTAAGAGTATGAAGGAAGAAAATGTAGCAAAATTTGGAGAGGATATGATTTTCTTCTTCAAGATTTTAACTCGGTGGTGAAATTTTTGTTTGACTTCCATTTCATCAACAGAATTTATTTAGAAAAAAATTCACCTGGTAGGAGTGGAGCCATATTGTGTGGAGACTCTTTGCGTCGTGTAAGGGGATAGCAGGCCAAAACAAAGCCTGGAAAAGCCCACAGCTAAATCTGTTACCTGTTTAGGTGTCTCAAAAACATATTTACGTTTTAAAAATTGGAATCCCTGTGCCTGCCTTTCAGTCATGATTTGGTAAATTTAAATTACTAGTGTTGCCTGATATTTTAAGAAAACCTGTCTCTTTAAAATTGTGATAAAACCCAGAATTTAAAAGCTAATTTCTATTTCAGTGAATCAAAGAAGAGCGATTAAACACACGGCTCCTTCAATGATGTTCTATCACGGCCTTCATGTTTCCCATCACACTACATATGGTCCAATTGTTTACAGATTACAAAAAAAAAAAAAAATCCCTGCTCAGATGTTAAAACAAGATGTTTTCTTCACTTTCAAATGGCAGGCTGCCTGCCAATTTTTACAATTAGTTATTCTGCAAAGAAAAAAGAAAAGAAATTTAATTATCACAACTTCTCATGTTTGGACATTGCTATGTGAAGGGCTATCAACCTGAAACCAGTCAGAAACGAACTTTGGTCCATGACCCGAGGGAAGGCTGTTGGGAAGACAGCTTTTTATAAGAGAGAAGGAGTAGCAAAAGAGGGAGGGAAAAATATCTTTGCCAGAAATAGGTATCAAAGCATCAAGGAAAAGCAGCCACCTGCCATCGACAGTACTTCCCTGTGGGCCCATCTGGCAGGCGAAATTTCACAGCATTAAACAATGGTGTGGAGTGCTCCGAGAGCGAATCGAGGGATGGGTCACTGACTCTGAAAAGACCTGCTGAAGGGGGCCGTGTGATGAGGAAAGACTCCTGTGTAGGTGTCAGATCCCCTCTTCTGCCCGAGTTCAAATCTTGCCTGCTCCATTTTTTTTTATAGGAATTCTTTGGATCCACAATAAAGTAGAATGAGGCTGTTAATAAACTGCACAAAATAGATTAATGAACTTAAATCCTTGTGCATCAATATACATGTCCTCTTAAAATCCAACCTATCCTAGCTTCTCATGTAATGGTTGGTATAAAACTAATGCTGGGTGTGTTACACACCCATAATGCTAATCGTGTTCCCAGCACAAAGGTTCATAGCAGGTGAAATTAAGAGAAGTCGGTAAAATTGTCTCTGCTTTGGGTGGCTTTCAATAGAGTTCTATATTAAGAATTTTAAAAATAATTGAAATTGATAATAAATATGTATTTCAGGACAAATTATGCTAATTCAGTGTCTGCTTGTGTTTTCTTTTTGTTGTTGTTGTTCTGTCTGTTTATAGACAGACGTAGCTGGGTGCCAGCTTTTTATAATTCCTCCAAACCTGGGTGACTTTGCATGTTATTCAAAGTTTTCATCAGTAGATAAATTTGTTAGTTAAGACCTATCATTCTATTTGGATACCTTTAGGTACATGCTTGTTCTTAAATGCATAAAATATGTTAAATAGTTAGACAGCTGAAATGTGAATTCCCATGTTGCAGGGAAGGACATCCATATGACATAAAAAATAGAAATGCTGATACTAATTTCTAGTTCCCAAAGTTTATTGATACTATATAAAAGAATCATTTTTTTACATTTAAAGGTTACTATTTTTATGTTTAAAAATTTCTGTAAGAAAAAATCCATATTCCAATAAATGTCACAATTTAAACAATTTAGTACAATCTGAACTGACTCTGGTTTATATGATGCAAGCATCATTGGGAATCTCTTTTATTATAAAATTGTAAGCCCAATTAAATTCAGCAAAATCTTCTGGCATGCTACATATGAAACTAAATATAATTTTCTATGTGTTCATGTTAATTTTGGAGGGTCAGTTGTGACTATGAAATCACTGCCAGCAATTATGCATTCCATAATCTTCAATAATTTCAACTTCAAAGATAGTAGACAGAAAGTAGAAGTTCATCATTTTTTGCTGAGTAAGTGGTTGGGAGCTGGAGGATGGCTCAGGACAATTAACACTGTTGATTCAGCTTTAAGTGATTTTAGATTGTTTGGGTGTGGTTCTCTCCTCTGTGGCATGAAGTGCTTCAATTCTATTCAACTGTAACAAGTTTATTTATAATTCTTCTATACCGGTGAGGAGAGAGGTTCAATGACTGAAAAGTGTAAGAATAATCCCTGTTTTCCAAGTACTTTCATTTCAGAATAACCCAAATTTGTCTGTAATATTATCATGAGGAAATAATGGCAGTACAAACCTGATTCGTACCATGGAAATATTTTGCATGTTTATTCATTCATTTCTCAAGTACTGGCTCTTTTCTGTATGACCAGCACCCCACTAAACTGGAATACATTTTACAACGATCCACGCTAAGCATCAGCCTAACTCAGAAGAATAAAACACCTCTTATAGATGCGCACTGGGGAAGGTATCCAAGAGGGTTCTGGCTGCTCTGTGCAGCCCGGGAAGGAGGCAGTCCTGGAGAAGTGGACCTTGGGCAAATGACAGCAAGTCAGAGAGAGAGCAAATAGCACAGTCGAGCATCGCAAAGTGAACAGGGACAACGGGAGGGGTAGTTTTCCGGATACCGGTACTAAATGCTGTGTATATGGGTATGTTGAATAACATACCTCATTCAAAATGATACCTCATCTAGTAATTATTACACAAGATTTAGTAAAATTCAGTAAACTCCTCAATCCATCTTATGAAAAAAAATTCCCAAATCTGGCTAGCCCCATTCAATAGAAACAAAACCTAGTTTAGAAATTCAATCATTGAAATCTAGATTTACCATCATATATCACTCTTGATAGTCAACACTCTTTTTTGAATGCTTGGCTCTTAATAATAATGAAAAGAGACAGATGTTTGTATGTACTGCATTCACACACCATTTTACTGCTCTTCACTCTGTTCTGCAGGTCCATATTGCATTCTGCATAGAGATTCTTAACATTTGTGCAGTGCTAATCTGTTGTATTTGCTGCATAGTAGGAAATGATTTGTCTCAAACAATTTAAATTACTGAAATAACGGCTCACATTTCTTTTCCCAAACATAAATATTATCCAATAAACAAACACAACTTACAGCAGAGTGTTTACATCACAATAGTCTGAGAAGAAAGCGTATCATTTTAACTTGCCATTGTATAAATTTTTGTGACTCTATGAAATGAGAATATTCCAAGCCAATTTACTTGGCATTTAATTTTTCCTGGCTTGCGTGTGCACTACTAGAATTTTAACTTTTCAATTTAAAGCAAGTGGATATGCATTCATCTGAATCATGAATGAAAGGAGGGATAGGAAAGAGAAAAAGGAGGCTTGCTAGAGAAGAAGAGATGCATAGGTGCAAAATATATTTTTAAGAGATCAGAGTGTAAATTCTCACTGAACTTCTGACATGTCCGTAGGTGAAACCATGAATGCTTTATGTAGAACTCTTAATTGCATTTGCAACAAAACTAACTGAAGATTTCTCCTGTTTAAATTTTTATTAAATCCTATTTTATAATTGAAATGTTGGGGAAAAGAAGTGATGCAAAACATGCTCAATTTAAACAAAAAGCTTCAAAAGCACTTGCTATATTAGTGAGACCATGAAGATAGGAAAATCGGCTGAGAAGAAAAGGCAAAAGCCATAACTCTAGCTCCAGGACACAGGACTCAGCTTCGTTCTTGAAGCCAGTGATCTCTGAAAGAAAAAAGTGTGTCTAATTTGCAGATGATGAACTACTTAAGAATCAAGTATAAGAATTTACCTTGACATCTATTACTTCAAACCTGAATGTCATATAATAAATATAACTTAAGATGTATTTCAATAAGCTATAATCAGTAGCTACATGTATACAATTTTGTGATTAATATGCATCAAACTGTATGTTGAGGAAAGCTTTCACTTTTCATTTGTTCAAAATTTTCTGATCAAAATTGTGAGGACCCTTGTTACAAAAAATGGAGAACTGGCAATCAAAATTTCTTTATTTTATTCAAAATGAAACAAAAGTTCATAACAAAATAATAAGAGAATAAGAATAGTTAGTACACTGTGTATTATTATCTTCAAAGTAGTTACTCAGTAGAAGACCTGGACATAAAAGTTTCTTTCTTACAGAAAAGAAACAATCAGAGGAATCAAAAAATTTCTTTTCAATTAATTAAGAGGAACTAGTAGCATAAATGAAATGAATTACTATATTTATTTAAACACTTTGAAATAACTGAATAGTTAAATTAGGGAATTATTTCAGTCTCTCCCTCCTTCCTATTTATCAATCTTCTATTTTACTGTTTATGTGCATATATATGCAAATATATATATATGTTAATTTAAAAGAAACCATGTATAGTTAACCTTGTGTGTCTAACCAATTTCACTTAATATTTCATTCTCAAGTGGTACCTCATTTACCCAAGAATACATTGTTTATTTTTCTTTAAGGCAGCATACTTTTCCCCTGGAATAAATACCACATTTTCCTCATCTGTTGTTCTGTTGATGGACATCTGTGTGGTTTCCATGATTTAGCTATTAGAAACTGTGCTGCTTTAAACGTAGATATACATGTATCTCTGTAATATGATGATTTTAACTCTTGAACAAAGGAGTACTTGAATCAAGGCAGTGATCTAATGTTTGTGGTAGAGTGTTCCAAGTAGCACTACCCTAGGTAATTATAAAGCCTCAGTACTTAAAGATCTGGTACAGAGCCCACCAAAAACATGCATACATGTTTCAGGAAAAAATAGTATGATTTTTTTTCAACAGACGGTGTTACCCTCATGTGGGGGGCCCTAGAGGATGTGGTACATCACAGAAATCTCACTACAAGGCCGGCACTTAGAGAAGAAATTGAAAATGCAGATGAAGCAATCTCAGGGACCAAGGTTCCCTGAACAGCAGACTGCTGTACTGATGAATGTCTGGAAGCTCGGAGTCGCCCCTTTGAGCAGTTCTTGTCATTGTAGAGGCCAAAGGTAACTTGTATTTATCACACAATGTCTCTATATATATGCTATTAAAACATTTACACAAGTCTTTCTTTTCATGATGTGTGTGGACATTTTTTGGTGGACTATGTCTCACCACATCCAGATTATTGCGGCCTCTCCTGGTTCTGTGGCTGTGAAAGGTTCACAGTTCTAAGTGCTTACTTGGCATAATTTTGAAGGGTTGAATAATTTGGAATGTTACTTCATTGGAGAACCATATCAAGAACAGGTCTTGTGCACTTGTGCAGACACAGAAATTCAGGCTTTGAGAACTCTATAGATTATTGAGGCATTTGTGGAGTAAAATACCAAAATACATTGTGTAATTCATTCCAGGCAGCAGAAGAAGCTGGGTGTTTGTCTGTTTGTTTGTTTCAACTTGTTGCAGTTCCGTCTCAGGGATAAACTAGCCTTAGTACATGCAGAAGGGCAGCGTGCATGTGTGTTTGTGTATGAGTGCATGCATATGGGGGAATTAAAGTTACTTCTGCAGAGAAGAGTATGAAAGCCTGGTATTTAATTTTAACATTTGGTAAATGTAGGAAAGCTTTTAAGTATCAAGAAATGCACATTCTATATTATAAAGTGACATTGTAATACTGATAAAAAGATGAACTCAAATACAAATAGCATAATTCAAAGTATTCATTATTTTATTGGTGTACGTTTGAGACACATGATAATTGTATTCATTGGGAGAATTGTATGTGTATATGTTGCATCCAAATCACTTTTACATCCAGTTTTCATCCAGATTCTACCCTACTTCTTAGGCACAGATCCCTTTCCCATCTCTGCAAGTCTACCTCCCTCTTCTCTTTCATTTTGCTCTTTATAGTATTAATATTGTTGGTTTCTCACATGAGAGAAACCATGGGATCTGAATCCATTTGTGTCTGATCTACTTCATGTAGCACTGTGTTTCAAGATAATTATTTTCTTACAAATCATTCAAGCTTATCAGTTTATGATGAAGTAGTATTCATATAAATATGCATATACATATAAGATACTCCCCAAGTTGAGCTATTATCAGTTGTTCTGCTATAAATATGGTATGTGTGGGGCACTATAGTTTGATGGCTTTACCCTTTTGAGACAATATCCAGAAGAGAAGTAACTGGTTCCAGTGGAACTCCCAGCTGTAGTAGCTTGAGGGCTCTCCATGTTAATTACCACACTGGTTCCACTAGTTTACAAAGTTCACATTCCCACCAGCAAGGTAGAAAGTTTCCTTCTTCCACACAAACTTATCAGCATCTGTTTCTTTTCAGATCTGGATGATGGGCATTCTTTCTGGAGTAAACTTGTACATAAGTGTTATTCTGATTTGCATTTCCCTAAATGCTGAACAGATTTTCCATGTTCTTATTGGCCATTGGTAATTCTTCTTTTGAGAAATGTCTATTCAATGGCCCATCTATTTGGGTCTAATTATTTTCAAATTCAGTATATTCTAGATGTTAGTCCTCTGTGTGAGGAGTAACTAGCAAGTTTTCCCATTCTGTTCACTGTTTCTTCACTATGTTGGCTGTTTCTTTTCTGTGTGGAAACTTTTAATCTGATAAGATCGTAATGGCTGATTTTTTATTTTAGGAATTTATTAGTTCTAAGAGCCTTTTGTGGAATTTTTCAGTCTTGTATGTAAATGATTGTCATTTCTGCATCAAGGTATTTTGACTTCTTCCTTTCCTATTGGTGTCCCTTTTATTGATTTCTGTTGCCTGATTACTCTGACTAAAGTTCTGAATACTCTATCGAACAAGAGTGATGAGAGCAGACATCCTTGTCTTAACCTGCAAATGTTTTCAGTTTTTCCCATGTATTATTATGTTGTCAGTAGTTTTGTGATAATCTTATGCCAACTCCAGTTAAAATGACAATATTTTAAGAATTGATGTTGTTTTAAAAGATAAAAAATGTATATTGTCATTACTTCAGTTTGAAACCTTATTATTTGGATAAAACATTTAGAAAGTTTACTCTAAAAGTAAACTATACAATGATATGCAAAACAAATGCCATAAAATGCTTATCTTACTTTAAAGAAATATTTTTCTAAATTTGTGAATCTACTCTAGCCAATGGAATAATTACTAGCAATATGTACCTCACTATATTTTCTGAAAATAATTAAAATTAAGTAAAGTTAAAAATTCAGTTCTTCAGAAACCATGTCCACATTTCAAGAATGGGTAAGTGCTACTGTTTTAGAGAGTTGGATGACACCATAAAATTGATATTAACTAACTTCCGTATTTAAAATAAATCTGAAAATGATTTGAGAAATTATTATAATACAACACGTCAGGTATTATTATCCATATTTACATTTGTGTGTATTTTGCATCAACAATGCTCAAAATTATAATATTCAAAAAAGACTATGACAATCTCTTTGTATTTTAAGGATGCTGGAAATGGAACCATTTTGTTAGGAGTTTTACATATCAAAATGGAGCAAAGATAATAATGAGTTATTATCCATGTGATTAATTCACAATGCATACTCCTTGCAATAATAGGATCGCTACAATGGTCTGTTATCATTCCTTCCATTAAACATGGAAATAATACATTTCACAAGTATCAAAATTAATATTCATTTGGCAGTCCATCAAATTAGCTCATAATTATTGTGAATTTCTCAATTAGAACTCTAAATCCTTGCCTTACTCAGAATAATATTAACAGAATTTTAAAAACAAAAGTATAAAGTGGATCTTCTAAAACACATCTGCTCTAAGTTTGATAAGCAATCATTATAATTAGTGCTTTTGGTGTGGATTTTTATTAGAAGGATTCAGTTTGCCTCTGATTAAAAAGCCTATCTGAAATAGGTACGCATATATTAGATCAAGTTTGAACATATAAAATATATGAGCAGAAGATAACAGAATTTGATTAGGAAAACATATATTGAACAGTTTATCTGTGGTAAACTTTAGGTATAATTTAACCCAAATATCCAGTTTTATAGATAAAATGATTAAGTGTGTGTGTGTATGTGTGTGTGTGTAAATTAATTGACTAATCCAAAAGCACCACAGTTTTTCAGAGTATCAAAGCAAGGGCAAGGTTATTTTCTTTCCTTAACCTTGTCCAAGAGGCTGAAAACGCACACACTGGGTGTGCCAAAGAAGATGAAATCCGGTGCCTTGTCTTATTCACTGCACTAACCATGCAAAAGTGGACATGGTAACTTTCAAGTTTACACATGATTCATATCTGACATCTGTGCATATAGGAATAAATGGCGAGTAAACTGCACATAAATCATTATAGTACAATGCCTTTACACATTAACAATTAGAGTGGTAGTCAAAAGGAAAATGATACACCTAAACCCATGATTTAGCATCCAGGGCCCTAAACCATCTGGCTCCCCCTGAAATTCCACTGTTTACAATGCTAAACAAAACTTTGCTTTAGTAATAAAGTTTCAGAGCAGCAGCATATGTTGTGTGTACCTACCGTGTGTCAACAGTTGTTGCAAACATTAAAATGGCCCAAGAGAGAAGGTACTCATATGATCTGCAAGGAACTGAACGGGCTGGACAGACAAGCATTCCTCACCTCTTGGAGGATATTTATTCACTCTGTGTTTTAGTTACTTTCCCGTCAGTGGGACTGTTGGAAGGTAGAGACAGCATGGTGGAGGCTGAAGGGCTGTGGTGGAGAAAACCTAACCAGCCCAGGGCAGCCAGGAAGTAGAGAGGGGAGGGAGGAGTCGGGAACAAGAATGCTCCCATCCACATTAGACCAGTGACCCACCTACCCAGCCTCTACTGCTGAGCAGCACATTCATCTGTGAACTTCTCAGTGGGTCCATCCACTGCGGAGCACAGTGCTTCTATGTTGCAATCGTCCTTCAAGTACATGAGACTTTGGGAGGACATTGGAGCTGGAAACCATATGTTGTAAAGAGGGAAAAGAAACAACTAAAAAAAGTAGTAAGAGCTGTGGCAAACACTCCTAGTATGGAAAACGTCAACTAGAATTAGAGCAGGCATAAGAGACAATACACAATTTGAATTTTCAGCAACAGATCATGGCAAAGTAGACAAAGAGAACTGGAATAGCTGTGCTATACGGAGACCCTCACACATTCCTTCTGAGATGTGCAGCTAAGAATTGCCTTCTCCCCATTTCTTGAATGTTCTACAGTTTGTTCAAATGAGACAACTTCAGACTTAAGAGGAAGCAGTCCATCTTTTTGAAACCTTCATTTTTCCTTGCTGTCTTCCTAAACAACTAGACATCTGGGTTGAACTTTCCTCCTATCAAATGTTGGATTTCAACCACTAAGTATTTCCAGTTCCACCCCACAAGGAGCTCTCAAATCCATTCTTTGATCCCACACTTAGTCTCACTCTTCATGCTTAACCTTTCATCTTTCAGTTGGGTGTTGCAATTACTTGCAATGGTTCTCGTTTCTTTCAGTCTGCCCACCCTCCACCCACTTGATGAAGATACGGTCACATTTCAAAAGGCAGACATGGCCACATCTCTTCTTTGCTTACCACTTAGTCCTTCACTGTCTCCAACAACATGAGCCCTGCTGGTCTCTCTACCTGACTACACCCCCAGGCCCTGGCTGCTGTAAAGAACTTTCTCTTGTGCTAACCTCTTCCTTGCCTCTGGAGTCTCTGTGTTGGTCAATTTCTTAGTCTGAAATGATGTAATTACTTTTTACTTTGATTCCAAATAAATTCTCAGGATTCAGCTTAATGTCACCCCCACCAGTAACTCTCCCCAAACCCTTCAGCATGGGAAGATGTCCCTCCCTCATGCTTCCTTACTTCTCTGTACTTTCTTTTGTCACAGCCCTTATAATTTGGAATTGCTGTTAGCAGTGCTGTGGTACCTATGCTGTTCTTTGCTCTATTCCTTGTGCCTGCTGTGTGGACTCCTAATAATGTTGACACAGAAAATTAACAGAAAGTTAAATATCTGGACCACATTTCTTATTTGTAAGTAAGTTATTATAATGTTATTTTACGATTCTTAATTTTAATCTTCTGTGGTTCTAAGATAGATAATAATAACACGTTGATACAATTGCATAGACACACCTTCACCTTACAGTTTTATACAGTGGCATTTCTTTGTACCTGACTGTAAGCCTCCTGAGGCCACCTGTGCTTCTCATTCATCTTTTCAATTCCTGTGACCCACAGATGCAGTCTTTACTGGTGGATAAAGGTTAAATATATGTAGAGGAATACAGCACTTTGCAAGAGCCAATCACTTTAAATTTCTTAAAACTACAGTTACCTTCAAGACAAAACTGCACTTAGGGATTGTGAAACACCAGATTTTAGCATATCTTATTAAGTTCTTAGTAAATTTTTAGAGCATGTGTTCTGGGGGCAAGTATAATTCTAACATTTTTTCCCTCCATTGTCTCAACTGAAAAATAACTCCAAACCTTAGAAAATTATTTCTATGTATAGTCAAAGCTCATGTTTTACCCTTTCCTTTGAGTAGGAAAAAAATTAGACAATTGGCAAAACATAAGTCGTAAATAAAATTGTGATAATCTCTGAATTGCCTTCTTATTAAAGAGGCTGAAGTCGCTTTTTCTTATAAGAACTGAAGTAGTCCAAATACGCACCAAGGTGACAGGCTCGCAAGTCTATGTATCCACAGTAATTGCTGTGTATGGGAGAAAAGAGAGAACTACTTTAGAAAAGATGCTCAATGACCTCTTAACAGGCTCGTTGAAATCTGGTGCTTGGTGGGATCAGGAAATAAGGGAAAAAATGACGTTAAGACACATATTAGTAAAGAAGGAAGAAAGTAAGAATGTGAGGAGAAAAATTATTTTCTGCTATCGATCAGGCAAATCTCATTATGTAAAACCATCTACTGTGCATAGATTTATTTATGAACACCATCGATCATGTTTAATCCAGGGGTTCATCTTTTGGTGCACTACCCAATTGTATCTGTGTTTGGGTATGATACATATTTAAGCTCTATCCTGCTGGAATAAACTATAACATAAGTGATATTTAAGGATATAGATTGAGAATATTCAGAAAACTATGAATCATTTATCTTCTTGGATGTTTTGAAATGCTCTCTCTAAAATAATCTCTCTGTGTGTGTCAAAGGAATCCTAAATGCAACTGTTTCAGTTCTTCTACCAACTGGCACTAGGGCTGGAGAAAGCCACATAACTCCCTTAGACCTCATATGGAAAATGGGACACTTCATTGTTTCACTTATAATGTTCTATATGCACACACCCAATAAATTTATCATGCTCATAGAATATGATGTGCCCATGATAGAGATGGGAATTCAACTTCATACATCCTGACGTGTTTATAGTACCAACCTTTAAGTACTTGTATGTAGATTTATCTTTTCTTAGAGCAACAGTGCAATACTTATATCTTTAAAAGAGGTTTCTGCATTTCTTACATGCTTAAAGTCAACTAGTTAAAATAAATTTGCTGAACTTGTAGCTATATTTAGGCTAAAGTTAAAATAAGCATAAGAATACAAGATTGTACACATGTCTCTTTTTCTGGTCAAGCACCAGTTTTCAGACAGGTCAACTGAGAAGCTTGAATCTTGGTTTTCTTTTTCCTTTGTATATTATTTACAACCCTTGATTCTAACCAATACAATAACAAAGTTGTAAGTACTTTTTGAAATGAATAGAATAATGATTGGCCCTAGAAAACATAGTTTTACATCCTTTCCAAGTCTCCAAAACTGTTTTAAATAATGTGATATCTAAATAACTTTTCAGCTTTTATCATTGTGTTTATTATTCAGATCCTAAGAAAAGATCATTTGGTTTTTCACTTTTGTAATCTCCTTATGGCACATTTTCTGCATTAAGAATGAGTGAGTTCACTTACATTGGTAAGAGTATTTGAGTAGTTGTGTCTCTAATGGATTCTAGGATGCCAATCAGTTAAATATTACACTAATTTATTAAAGGCAGTTTGAGAGAATTGAGGCATTATTTTATTATAACTAGCATGTACACTGATTCAAAAAAGCACTGAAATTCATAATATATTGAAAAATATGGGGAAAATCTAGGACTTGAACAAAGGAAATATTATACACATAATACATATTTCTCTCTGTTTTCTTTTGTACAAAAGTTTTGTACATACATACTTATATATGTGTTTATGCCTTCAAAGCTAATTCTTTTTTGGACTTGTAAACCAATACCTAAAGTAACTAACCTAGGCAGCTCAACAGCGTGGATTTAGAGAAAGAAACACACGATTTTCATGTTTTAATCTCAAGCCCAAGCTATATGATTTGGGCAAGTTATCTAATTTTTCTTGTGTTGTTTCCTGATTTGTAATTGGATGTTTTAAGAATGATCCAAGTAGTTAATATTCAACAATATGTATTGAAGAATTAGGATGACAAATGCCTCATACAAATGCACACATGAGTAGCACAGCACGACCTTCTTGCTTCCAGTTTCAGGGGAGGCCTTTGTGTTTCTGTGCGGGCTGCACTAACATTACAAAGTAACGATCTGAAGCCTTTCAATAGGACTTGGGAAGGAGGAGGTTTAGGGCCTTGCTGAGCTGGCTATTTACCTCCAACCTACAAAGACTTGCAGAAGTCAACAACAGGAGTTAGGTATTAGCAGGGGCATTTGAAGAAGCTGTCGGTTTGAAACAACTCCTAACCTCACCCGTCTTCACAGGGAGATGGTCTGACTTGCAGTCCCTGGAGTCTGTAGTGACCAGAGCCTAGAGCTGGCTCCATGGCACAGCACAAGTATATGTGACAACAGTACATGCTCATTTCTGTGAAGGTGTGTGTGTGTGTGTGTTTGTGTGTGTGTGTGAGAGAGAGAGAGAGAGACAGAGAGAGACAGAGAGAGACAGAGAGAGACAGAGACAGAGAGACAGAGGGAGAGACAGCGGGAGAGGGAGAGGGAGAGGGAGAGGGAGAGGGAGAGGGAGAGGGAGCATGTATCTTCAAAAGTTTTCTACATTTCCATCTGAAATAGAGAAGGATCAAGGATCCATGAGTGCTTCTCATAAACCCAACATGAGCCCATGGAAGTGATACAGGAAAATAAATCTCCCAAACTGAATGATATCAGACGAGTTCGTGTTCTCTAAAACCAAAGAATGAATTTTAGGAACAACAGAGGTTAAGAGCAGAATATATTTATTGAGGGAAAGTAAGCTTCTGTCCAAGAGAGGGACAGAAGGGGGGCCCAAGTGGGTTCCCCTGACTCTGTCTTTTCTAGGGACTTTTATAGGGAAAAACCATGAGGTGAGGCAGGTCCAAGGTAGGGGAAATAGACAAAACTATGATCAGCCAATAAGATTACAGGTATAATTGTCCAGGTAAGACTGAGTGCACTGGGATCAAATGGGGAAGCCAGTCACATAGCAAGCGGGCATGAATACAGATCAGGGGCTTTTCCTGTGGGGGTCGGGCTAGTGACTCTTCCTGGCTTTTTGGAAAGTGGTTGTTACTTACTTAGAATATCAGTCCCTGACATTTACACCTAGGGAAGTGAGTGGGTGCATTTGTATAGCACCTTTTGTCTTAAGGTCTGACCCACAGGTGTGTTGGCTCCTTCGAGGGCCCGGCCCTCTCTGACTGCCTATATTTCTGTCTAACTCAGCTGCCTATAACAGAAGCATGGTCAGAGTATTGTTCATCACAGCTATGCTGCAACGGAGAGAGGACAGTGTGCATGTGCTTATGTCTTAGGGACCACAGTGAAGTGGTGAAGGCCTACAGCCAGTTTAAGTGCTCTACAAGAAGTTGGCAGGGAGAGACCAGGTGACCCACCTGCCACCAATATAAACAAAACAAAGGGGTGAACACTGGATTCTAAGGTCTGGGAACACACACACAGTGTTGCTCATCTCAGGAGTGCATGGCAGAGCTTCCCGGTAGCTGTCCAAGGAAAGGTGGCCATATTCATACTGCCCTGCAAGTGTCTGCCATAATCAGGGGTCACCGCTGTGAGGACAATGCTCTGTTACAGGCAACAGGGGCGCTGTGCTCTCTCATGCTCTTCTCTTCCTCACCTCCACCTTAATCTCTCAGCACTGAAGACAGATCTCTCGGGTAGGGTTTGAGGGACACGGAACTGGGCTACATGCCCAGCTCACAGAGCGCCGTCCTTACCACTAGCTGAAGGGACACAAGAGGGTGAGAACTATTCAACTGCCAATGAGTATTGCATATACTCAAGCTGTACAATATATGTTGACTTGTTAAACACTTTGTACTGATTCTGGAGTTCAAATTAACTACCACAGTGCTCACCACCCAGAGTTAACCACTGTGTGTATAAACAGTTAAAAATCACCCTCATCAAATTTCCAATGAACACTACGGTACTGTTAACTGCAGTCGTGCTGCTGCGCATCAGTCCCCTCGAGCTGACGTTTCACAACCTGCAGTCATTCATCGCGTTCAAAACTACATATTAATATTTGCCTTGAGTTTTCTATGAGGACAACATTCATCTAGCTTATTCATATCACAGTAGGCTGTTATAATTGCTCCCCTTCACCTTATTAATTTGATCTCTTCTTCTATCTAATTTTATTTATTTATTTAGTTAGTTAGTTATTTTGGTGCTGAGTGGACTCAACCTCAGCACCCTGAGGTTGCCAAGCAGGCACTGCCCTGCTGAGCTACATCCTGGACCCTCTCTATCTAATTTTAGTACAGAGTTTTACACATATATGAAAAAACAGAGCATGTATAGTGCATATACTAAGTGTTGTACACATAGTGTATACGGTGGGTATATACGGTGTGTGCTACAGTGTTTGCAGCAGGCACTGAAGTCTTTGAATGCCTCATCTGCAGGCAGGGAGAACTACTGTATTGTTCATTAAATTTGAAGAATTTAATCACCGTACAACTGAAAGACTTTACCTTTTATCAATATTTTCACATTTTCCCCACTTGGTAGCTCTTGGTAGCAACACTTCTACCCTTTTTTCTTTTAGTCTAATTTTTTAAAGTATAGAGATTTTGTTAATTAGCCTGGCTAAAACCTGTACTAGCCAATACAGTAGCTACCAGCCACATGAAAGTATTTGAATCTAAATTAAAAATGACTAATTTTCATGAGACTGAAATCCCAGTTTATCAGATAGCCAGAGTCCAAATGCTCAGCTACTAAATGCAGCTACTTTATTGGACAGTGTATATATAAGACATTTCTGGCTCTAGATATGCTCATTATTGAGCCTAATATTTGCTTTGTAAGTAAAAGGCACCCGAGGATTTAAAAAACTTTTTTGTTATTCTTTTGAGACAGGGTCTCTCTATGTAGCCCTGGCTGGTCTTGAATTCACTGTGTAGCTCAGGATGACTTAAACTCATTGCTATGTTCCTGCCTCAGCCAGCTGCAATTGCAGGTATGGGCCTCCTTACATCTGGCTAGAATTTTTGTTATTACAACAGGGTGAACAAATTTCAAATTGTGATTATATAACTACAAAAAGGAAAGATAGTTAATCTGATTTCAATTAATAAGTGATAGTGCTTTTGAGTCCTGCTTATGTGTGTCCAATTTAAAAGTACCAATAAGCCCTTCATGGTGGTGCATGCTTGTAATTCCAGCACACGGGGGACTGAGGCAGGAAGATTTCTGTGATTTTGAGGCCAGCCTGAACTACATAGTGTTTGAGGACTGGCCTGAGCTGCATAGGGACCCAGTCTCAAATAAATGACAGAAAGAAAGAAAAAGAAAGAGAGAAAGAGAGAAAGAGAGAAAGAGAGAAAGAGAGAAAGAGAGAGAGAGAGAGAGAGAGAGAAAGAGAGAAAGAGAGAAAGAGAGAAAGAGAGAAAGAGAGAAAGAGAGAATGAAAGAGAGAAAGAAAGTTATTATTTGGAATAATAAAACAAGTATGGTTTAGCATTTGTGCACCAATATACTTCCGTTTCCTCTCTTCCTCCCTCCTGCCCTCCTCCCTCCCTCTCTTTCTCTCTTTCTCTCTCTCCCCCACTTCTGTTTCTCTCTCTGTCTCTCTGTCTCTCTCTCTGGATTGAGCCCACAGCCTTCACAATTTGTGCTGAGCTACAACTCCAGTCTTTTTTTTTTTTTTTTTTTTCATATTTTGAGACAGGATCTCAGTAAGTTGTTAAATTGGTCAGGCAGGACTTGAACTTGTGATACTCCTGCCTCAACCTTCCATAAGTGCTGAGTACTAAAATTATAGACAGGCACCACCACACCCTTCTAATATTTTTCTCTCTCTTAAAAATATTTTAGATATATTGAGAGAAGAATATAAAAGAACTAGTAAAGTCACTGAAGCCAAATAAAATTGTAGCATTTGTAACATTCTAAATATTTGCTCTAGGTTTCAAAATTGAACAGAGACACACAAGTGTTACTAAAATGGTGCAAATGTTTAAAAAAATATTTTCAGAGAGTTGAAGATTCTTTAAAGTCCATTTTTTCAAAATTTTAGTGAATTTTATTTCGGTCTCAAGTGATATCATATTTAACATTAACACTTATATCACTACTTTAGATGCTTAAAAATTTTATTACACCCCCCATGAGTAGAAAAGAGTGACAGTTTGTATTTTCCTTTTAGGTATTTGTAGAAACAAGAACAAAAGGCAACTAGATTTAGTCTACTTGCAAATATATTTGTCCTCCTTTTATCCATGACTTTACCGAGGTTTAATGTGACATGTTAAAAAACATAAAATTATGTGAAATACTTTGTCATGAACATCAGCTTACAAAAAAAAATGTTCTTCACACACTACTCATTGTGAAGTAAGTGGGTGTTTTATATTGAAAACATATGCTGAGACAACAGATAGTGCTTTTGCAGGTCTTTTAAATGGAAATAATTTTGCTTGTAAATCTCCTGGAAAATGAGAGCATGTGAGCATTAGAGATGTTAGAGAATTTAAAATCTAACCCAAAGCCCATTGTCTTAGTTACTTTTCTCTCACTGATGGGACAAAATGCCTGTCACCCAAAAGTAAAGAGAGAAAGGTTTATTTAGCTCACAGTTTGTGGGGATTTCAATTCATAACCACCTGGCTCCAAGGCAGGGTGGCATGGCATAAGGGCAACACTGAAAAGTGGCATAAGACAGCAAAATCAAAACAAGAAAAAGGTTCGGTGGAGGCCTCTTTTCTTTCTTTACATTGTATGGACCTACTCGTACCCAGGGTGGGTGTAGTACTCTTACCATCTCTGTGCCCTCCTATTGCACACACTCAGGAGGTTTACAAAGGAAGATCTTGGTCACTTGCTGAGTCCCTTAGTTAAATTTCTAAGCTTTTTTTTTTAAAAGATTTTTTTAAGATTAAAAAAACTAACAAAACACAATGAAGACAAAATCAAAACAATACAAAAGCAAAAAAATGATGCATGACCTTAACACAAAATGATAGTAATTAACAGTGGTTGCTACATTGCATACTGTTATCTTTAACAAAGTTGCTCAGTCCATCAGACATAAGAATGTAAGACTGATCAAGCACTCAAAGACAGTAACAAGTAATTAAAAAAAACCACTGGAAATGATACACAGCTTCAACATACAAGATGGTAGAAGTTCAACTATGGTTCTTATGCTGTATATTGTTTTCAGATCAGTTGTTCTGATTACCAGGTTCAAGTGTACAGAACTGGTCAAGAAAAAACAAATTTTTAAGCATTGACTGTTCCTTTTAATAAACCACAGACATCAGCAATACACCTATCCAAGTTATCCTTGTATATACATATAAATTTTATTTTTCATTTTAAAGAGAAAGAAAAAGACAAATAAAACATTATGTAAACAAAACAGCATGGCAAGCAATAAAAATGATATAGACTTTCAAAACAAGTTAATAGCATATTAACAATGGATGTTATAATACATAATATTATCTCTAAAATGTTTGCACAGGCAACCAGATATACCATGTAACACTGATCAAAAAATTGCACATTAATAGTTCCTTTTAATAAACCAACAGACAGTAGTACTACAATTTTCCTAACCTGTGTGTGTGTGTGTGTGTGTATATATATATATATATATATATATATATATATATATATACACATATTTTCTTTTGGTTGGTGAATTGAGGCAATTTACATTAATGATTATTACTGATATGTATTAATTTATCCTTGTCATGTTATTTTCCCACTGTTGGCTCTGTACTTTCCTTCCTGTTCAATTGCTTACCTTGCTTGATAATTCTTTTCTATTGTTGGTCTTGAGATTGTGGTCATTTTTGTCTCTTTGTAGAATATCTTTCAGTACTCTTTGAAGGATTGGTTTGGTGGTCATGAATTTCCTCAATTAGTCTTTGTCATGGAAGTATTTTATTTTCCATCAGTTTTGAAAGATAGCTTTTCAGGGAAAAGCAATCTGAGTTGGAAGTTCTTTTCTTGTAGGACCTGAAATACTTCATTCCAGGCTCTTCTTGACTTGATGGTTTGTGTTGATAAGCATGCCATGATTCTGATGGGCTTTCTTTCATAGCTGAACTGTTTCTTTTCTCTAACAGCTTTTAATATTTTGTGCTTTTGTTGAGTGTCTGAGATCTTGATTATTATGTGTCTGGGTGTGGAGTTATTTTGGCTATGGCTAACTGGGGTTATATATGCCTCACGTATTTGTATACAAGGTTCTTGTCCCATGCTTGGGAAATTTTCTTCTATTCTTTCTCCAAATAAACTTTTTATGTCATTCATGTTGCCTCCTTGTCTTGGTTATTTTTCTCTCGTTGATCAGACAAAATACCCAATGCCCAAAATTAAGGAAGGAAAGGTTTATTTAGCTTACAGTTTATGGAGGTTTCAGTCCATATTTGGCTGGTTCTGAGGCAGAGTGGCACATGGAAGAGAGCAAATATTCAGGGCAGCAGAGCACAGAAAAACAACCAGCAAAAAGACTTCAGGAATGGCTGAAAACAGCCTCTTTTCTTCCCTTACACTGTAAACAGGCATCCATCACCCAGGGGTCATGTAGTTCTCACACAGTCTCCATGCCCTCCTGTTCCACAGGCTCAGGATGTATACAAAGTAAGCACCTTGGCTTCCTGCTGAGTCACTCAGCCAAACCTCTAGACTCCCCAGGCTGACACAATGTATAAACCATAACAATCCACCCCTTGTCAACTTGGCAACCAGACACAGTTCTTTAAACCAGTTTCCAGATACAAAGACATTATATTACATTAGAACCATAACATTTTGCCCTTGTACAAATGAAAATTAAACACATGCAACATTTAAATGTGAAAAATAAACATTACCATTCCAAAAGGTACAAACAGGGTGATACAGAGCATTGGGACCAAAACAAGTCCAAAATCCAGCAGGGCTAACATTGTGTCTTGTAATTCCACATTCAGCATCTGAAGCAACTTGTGGTACACTGTGAGCTCCAAAGGGTTTGCATGAGTCCACCCCTATGGCGCTTCTGGTGGTTCCAGCCTCCATGGCTTCTCTCTTAGGCCTGCTTTGCTCCCTCCTTGCAGCTTTCCTCAGATGATCCACGTTTCTGGCTTTTCTAAACTTCTGAGTTCTCCAGTGCACTTTTTGCTTCACACTCACAGCCTCACATACTGCCCTCTCAGGGGCACACTGCCTGGCCTCCCAGGCCTTCTGAAATCTGGGTGGAAGCCTCTTTAACCTCAGAAATCTTGCATTCTCCATACACCTACAGCCAGGGCAACGTGGATGATGCCAAGGTCGGCTGCCACCTGGAGCAGTAGCCAAACTTTCCTCTCTCTTGGCCATAGGGGTTGAGTGCCTGGATAGCTGGGCACACTGAATCAAATGCTGAGGAGCAAATTCTCTATGCTGCCTCCATTCTGGAACCTGGTGCAGCTGCCTCTGCCATTCTGGAACATGGGGCTGTGCATCTTCCTTCTCAGCAATAGAAAGCTCCTCAGCCTTATCTTTGCAATCCACAGCTTTACTGGAGCTTCCTTTCTGGCCAAACTCACATTTTAAATCATCCTGCTGGGCTCTTTGCTCTTGATTCTCAACATAGATCTTGCTAAAAGCCCCCAACAATAGCCATGCCACTTCTCCAACATTCTACTGCCTTGAAATTTTTTTTTGCCAGATTTATCAGTTCATTGCCACCCTTAATCTCAGTTTTGGCAAAGTCTCTGGACATGAGCAAAATGAAGACAAACTTTTTGCCAAGCCATAACATACATCGTCTGGAGTGCAACAACCAATGCAGTCCTTCCCAACAGAAAACTCCCGAACCGGTCTTTACTAGCAGGATTTCCATCAGCCTTCTGGTTTTCCAAGCTCTGAGCAGACATCTCCAAACCTTTCCAAACTCTTCCCACAAGCAATTTCCACAGGCTCTTGAACCACATGGTCAGGTATAGTCACAGCAATAACCCCACTCCGCTGGTACCAAATTCTGTCTTGGTTAGTTTTCTCTCGTTGCTGAGACAAAATACCGAACGCCCAAAATGAAGGAAAGGAAGGTTTATTTAGCTTACAGTTTGTGGAGGTTTCAGTCCATAATTGGCTGGTTCTGAGGCAGAGTGGCCCATGGCAGAGGGCAAACTGTTCATAGCAGCAGAGCACAGCAAAACAAGTAGCAAAAGGGAGGAATGGAAGCAAAGCAGCCTTCTTTTCTCCCTTACCTTATAAAGCGCCTACCCCCACCCAGGGGGCATGTAGCTCTCACACAGTCTCCATGCCCTCCTGTTCCACAGGCTCAAGATATGTACAAAGTAAGCACCTTGGCTTCCTGCTGAATCACTCTGCCAATCTTCTGAACTTCCCAAGTTGACACAATGTATAAATCATAACCCTCCTACTCTTTTGTTGACACCTGTCAGTCTTATTTTGTTTTTCTTTGCCTCATCTTGAAGCTGTTCAATTGCTATTTACTGTTCCTTTGTTATTTCTAAAGAGATCTTTTCTTTCATGATCGCTCACTGCAAAACTGTCTTCAAGGTCTAAAAGTCTATCTACCATTTAATTCAAGTGGTTCTTCCAGCTTTCAATTACATTTTTAATGGCCTGAATGTCTTCTTGAATCTGTTTCATGCATTTTAATGCTTTCCTGTGCTATTCATTTAAGGTTTCCATCATTTTTCTGTGCTCTTTTATTTTTTATCTATGTCTTCTATTTAATGCATTAACTTCTTCTATGCCCACATGCTGTGTCTCACATGTCAGGGTGAGTGTTGTGACAAGCCATTCTCTTTCCACTGTGTGACTTCTGCCCAGAGACATCACCATCTCGGATTTTGGCAGCCCAAGGCCAGCCCTACTAAACTGTTTTTTGCAAAGGGGGCCTTCAGTTCCAGTGTAGGAGTAAATGATGCCGAGTCTTAGCTGCATTTGCTTCAGATTGCTCGTCCATATTCCATGCTTGTCCTCAGAGTAGATGAAATTCTACATTCTCTCAGTCTTAAGCCCTTTCCTGGTCAACTGGGAATATTTTGAGTGGGTAACTGTGTCATGTAGACAGATTTTGTGAATAGGATCTGTATAGACTTTGGTTGAAACAGTCAAAGGACAAACTAAAATCAAATTGATATGAGTAAAACAGGTGGCAAGTGGTATCTCAGACTTACCCAAGAGCACTCATCAGAGCATGCTACCTCTCCCATATGGACATGGATCTCACATGGATATGGATCCCAGAGAAGAGGGGCACTGGGTATTCTAGATTTTCTTATAAAGTCCATTAACACACATAGGTATACTTTAGGCACTCATCAATAATGAGGTAGGAGACACATTCTTTTAAATAATTAAGGGGACATGATTTGATGGTACACACATGGGACTGACACCGTATTTATGGCAGAGAATTCCCACAGTGAAGACCTCATGGCCCACCTGACCCTGGAAGTACATGAGCTTCTAGCTGGCCCTTAGGATTTATCAGCCCTAGTTATGAGGCCTTAGAGTTTATCTTCTTCATGACAAAGGGAGCACTGGCTTCTCTTCTGTTGTGGTCAAGAGTTAGGGCCCAAGTTTTAAATCAGAGTTGAAAATATGGAAATTCTTTGGCCTTGTGCTTTTAAGTTTTAAAATGGCCCTGATCGTCAACAACTAGTCAACACATCCCAAGCTCAGATTATGCCCAAATGAAAAAGAAAAACATTTTTAAAGAATTACTGTATCTAGTATCTATAGCTAATTGCCATTTCACTGGGTCATGGAATCATATCAACCAATCACAACCTTTGCATCACTCTAATTACTCTCTAGGGTGCTTTGTACTACTACGAGAAAAACACAGGGTTCTCAGTATTAATACTGCCTGTTTGTCCTCCAGTGTGATCAGCAGTCTTCTCTCTGTTTCATTGTCACCAACCCATCCTTATAAGTGCACGAACCCTTAGCTACAGAACTTTCCCACTCTAGCTTTCTCTCAGGTAAGATTTTTCATTCTTGACATCAGCTATGGTAGACATTTAGAGACAAGGAGATTTTGTGAGTTCATTTCATAGACTGGGTCATAATGATGCAGAAATGTATTTTCTCAACATACTAGAGCGTAGGAGTGTGAGGTTGACTTGTCAGCCATGTTGGTTTCCTCGGAGGATTCTCTCCTAGGCAGGACATGGCCAGCCTCTCCTTATGTCTTCATGTGTCTTCCCTCCATACAACTGTACTCAAATTTCCTCTTTTGTAGAAACATACTTTTGGAGCAGGGTGCCATGTCCACGTGGCCAAAGGGATCCTAAAGAAGGAGCAATGGGAGATTAAGAAAAGAAAAGACACAAAGGAAGAGAAAAGTGGGACCAGGTGGGATACACACCTCTGATGGAGAGGTGGGAGTACATGTTGGCCCCTGCATATTTGCTTATCCACAGCAAAACGAGAGAAGTGAGTGATGAGGTTGAAAGTGCAAAGTCTCAGTGTTTTGCTGAGAGCACAGAAAGCGGGACATTCCCAGAGTTCTCTGTTTGTGCGGTGGTTAACGTGGAGGAAGATGAAGAGGCCGAAAACCTGCTGCTATGCAACTGAGATGGAGGTCAACTTATTTGCATGATCTGACTCTGGCATTTCGTGTTCCTGGGGCTGGGCTTGCTTCATTCCCAGGAAGATTGCCTATCCCTGGCTCAGCCATCCCCCATAGTAGGGCCCATTTTAATGATTTTATTTAACTTACTTCTTTGAAGAACAGATCTCTAAATACAATTATACTCAGAATACTAGGGGTTAATCTATGAACTGACCTCCAATATTATTATAATATTGGGAGTTAATCTACAAGTTGGGAGGTCACAATTCAGCATCTAAAATGCTATAAAATAAAACATCATATTTCTCACATATACACCACATGAACTGAACTCCAGAGTGCTACATATGGCCTCTTTAACTAGATAATCTATCCAGACATTTCTATTCCTTAAACCACTCAGCTGTAGGATGCATGGTTTTGTGTACATATTTCATATAAAGTCATAGTTTCAGGCAAAGTGTTTGAATTTCCTACATCTTAATTATAGTGCTATTTTTTTACAAAAAAATATCCAGCAGTTTTGCCTCACAGGAAATATTGACAGAGTTTGGAGACAGTTTTAGTTGTCACTATTACAGATAATTTAACTTCTGACTTTCCTATAGTGATTCCTTTTACTTCTTTCTCTTGTCTAATTGCTCTTCCTAATGTTTCCAAAACTGTGTCAAACAGGAGTGGTGATAGTGGACATCCTTGTCTTGTTCCTGATTTTGGAGTGAAAGCTTTCAGTGTTCTACCATTTAGTAAGATGATGGCTGTTGGTTTTCCATGGAAGCTTTTATCAGATTGAGATAAAGACCATCTACTCCAGTTTCCTTTCTAGTTTTCTTCCCTCTGTTTCCTTTACTGTCTCTTCTAGACAGCTTCTGGCTGGGACCTCTTTTATTCTTGACTCACACTCTCTCTATCAAAACCTTTTCTGTACGTCTCTTGTCTTTTATCAAATTGTCCCTTATCACCCTTTCAAAAGAGATTCCTTTCATACCTATCTTATAAAAGAAACTTCTACCTTATTTTTTAGCCAGAATATTAAATATATCTTAACTCTTCCCTCCTTTTGGTCGTTCACGTTCAGCCCACAGTACTGATGTGTCTAGACCTTCTCATTTCTCTGTATGATTACTGACACTCCCTAATGTAAATAATTATCTTTCTGGGCACTGTTTCAAACCCCTAAATTTTTCTCTCTTTTTCCTTTTTTTCAAATCCAGTTTCCTTAAGAAATCCAGAGCAATGTTTAGAAATATAAAGCAATGCATAATAACCTATATTTCATTTTCCCTACTTAAACCTCACACTTGTACCATGATTGAGAATGCTCTTCACGAGCTGCCTGTACCACCCTCCTAAAGTCATTCTGTATCCCTCTTGCACTTGCTTACTAACCTGTCCAGAAGCCCATTTTATGTCCTGCTTATAGACCACAGTGTTTATTAAAGGTCCTATTAAAAGCACTTACAAGAGCCTCAAATAGTACTGCCTAGAGCAGTCATGGTGAACCTAGGGAATGCATACTGCAGCAGGCTGTTCGTATAATGGAAAGCTCTCAAAAAAGTTTGCCATCGCTGGCCTAGCCTCTCTTTCCATTCCTTCCTCCAGTGGTGAATACACCTTTTCCAATATTTATTTGAAAGTTAGCACGATCCGAGAGCCTGTATCTTACTTTATTTGGTGCTTTACTGAGCTCCAACATCAGCAAGACCATCAATCACTATAGCACATTATCCAGTTTTGTTTCTCTTGCAAACACATTTAGTGATTATCTCATGTGCCTGCTTGCACTTTGGCTGTCTCTTCCTCTAACAGTAACTTTGTTATGCAATAAGTGTGCCACTCACTACTTAGTATTTAGTGAAGTTTTCAGTGTAGTTTTTGGCATAAGTGGTGTGTGCGCAGCATAAATGTCTTACATACAACCTTATTTTATGTACTTATATATATTGCAGCAGTGGAAATAGAACTCAGGTTCCCAAATACCACAGGAGTGCCCCCTACCTAATTGCAAATCATTTAAAACCATGCCCTTCCACAACATTCTCCACAATGATCACAGTGAAAGTTTTACATGTATTTGTAAAAATAACCTATTGTGTTAGGTGAGAAATACAGAGTTTACATGAAAAGGCATTCCAGCAACCTGAAGTTTCCATAAACATGAGTATTTACTTACTTTGTATTTCCAACATTCTATACAAAGTTCTTTATTTCTACTAATTCTTGATAGATCCTCCTTAAAATATGCAGCGATTTCTGAATGCCATGTTGTAGGCTATTTTCTTCTGCCTAACTCAAATATTTTCTTACTGACATCTCCATCTACAAAGATCACCTATAAGATCTTATTCAAACTCTGAAACTCACTTAAATGAATCTTCACTACTCCTTCCAAGTCTCTTATCTAGATTCTTTTGTTCCTTGAATATGAATAACAGTATTATCCTTATTTTTGAGGAAATTTCAAGATACAAATACACTTGTAAGAAATGTTGCAAAAATTCTGCTTTCCACTCTGTTGTAATATTTTATACAATAGCACAATATCAAAACCAAAAATCTGACACTGATGAAATATGTTTATCTTATTTAGATCTGGTCAGTTTTATAACAGCCCTTGTGTGTTTGTGTGTTCGTTTGATTCTTTGCAAATTTATCCAGGCTTTGTATGATGAATGTGACATTTGACCTAAAATGTATCCACTCTATTGGCTTGAGGCCCCCCAGGGGGTTAGTAAAGTACATTGTGGGGTGTGCCTTGGTGGGTAATGGAAGTGTGGCCTTGGGTACAATATCTAGTCTCTGGCCCTTTCCTCTTCAATGCCGTTCTCCTGCTTTGCTTGCAGGTTACTGTGAACTAAACATCTCTGCTTCAGCACATGCTTGTACAATATCTCTCTGTCTTGGAGACTGCTGACCAAGGACTGAATGCCCTGCAACTGTAAACCAAGCTAAATATCTCTTCCTTTACATTTATAGTGTCAGGTGTTGTGGCTCAGTGATGGGAAAGCTCACTAGCACAGTGCCTTAGTTACTTCTATTGTGACTGAGACAAAATACTCAACACTCAAAGTTAAAGGAGAAAAGATTTATTTTAACTCACAGTTTGTAGAGGTTTCGGTTCATAGTTGGCTGACTCTAAGGCAATGTGTCATTGCAGAGGGGCATTGCAGAGAAAAAATAGCTCACGGCAGGAAGAAGGAAACAGCAGCAAGTGATCACACTAGCTCTTTCTGTCCCCTATGTTTTATCCAGCTATACATCTTTAGTGCAGGTAGCACTCACATCCTTAATCCTAGCTTTGAATCCTTGACCCCAGCATCACACACTCCAGATCTAACCACCTTGGAAAAAAAAAAAGTCTCACCTAGGACCACATGAGAATTTGGGCTGGGAGTATTTGGACACAAAGCATAACACATGGTAGGAATTTGAGTACTATCATTTCACAGGAACAGCCGTATCTTTCACTCCCTACCTCTTCAATCCTAAGCAAACTGTTGCATCTCTAGCATTTTGTCACTTCAGTTATGTAATATAAATGGAATTATATAACTGTGAGCCATGTGGGATAGGATTTCTTTTATTCAGAATAGCTGCCTTGGGACTCATCCAAGTTTTCTGGTCTATCAAGAGGGGCAAATTCCCTACTATCTTCTCTTTAATGTTTTTGTGTTAACTAATGTGAAGATAACATTATGTAATACAACATCCAGTGCTAATTCCCTTCTATATACCGTATAATTTTGTCATATGTCTCCATTCTTTTGTCTTTAAAATAAAATTAAAAAAAAAAGAGGGGCACCTTTTATTTATGAGTAGGATTCTATGATGTGGATGTAATGTGGTTTAGTCAATCATTCATACTGGAAGGAAGTTTGAGTCATTCTTCAACTTGGAAATATTATGAATAATGATCCTGTATACATTCATGTACATCTATTTGTGTAAGCATGTGACTATTTTTTTGGAAGAATGCCATAAACAAACATTTTAAAATTAAGAAACCAGCAAAAGATTAAAATTGTTATGGAAAAAAAATCTTTGGAGTTTTTAAGAACCTGGAAGCCATATTTTTATTCATAGATAAAAAACAAATGTTCCTCTTTTATTCTAATGCTTCTGCATTATTTAATTTTTTGTTAATCAACCTCCAAACTTTTAATTGTGTATTATAAAAGTTCACAGCCTAGATGGTTATTAATGTAGAACTTTGGCAATAAAACGTATTCAACTATTGCATTATTAAGTGAATCACATTGACAGTTGACCATGACACCAAATCTGGCTCTAATTTGTGTTTTTTAATTATAAAATCTATTCTATTGTTCTTGTGGCTGAAATTTGTGTTTTTATGGTATCTATTGTTAAGATTCTATGTGGCATAAAGTACAGAACTTATTTATTATTTCATAAAGATATTCAAATTGATCTATCTATAGATCTATCTATAGATTATGTGATTATGGATATTTGATGCACATAGACATAATAAAAAATTAAAAATGCTATCAATCTTGTAATTATTTGCTATGTATCTTAAAGAACATACTAGTTTTTGTTTTTTTATTGAACAATTGAATTGTGTGTTAGTTTCAGACTACCAGAGTGTTACTATTGATTTTTCTGTTTTTATGTTGCTTGTCAGTTAAAACTAAATCTTTTATACAACTTCTCCTCCCTGGAATGGCCATTGAAATTTTCTAAATGAAACACATGCTTTGCTGTCTGATTCACCACTAAGACTGAGGCCATTCAAGGTATATCCCTTTATGTCAATGTATTTCTATTTTTACTTTCATTTTACATTACTTCTTAAACATAATGAACATATTATATTTTTTCTCCTAATTTTGGAAGAATGTATATGCCTTAAATTTCATGCTTTTTCAATTCTTTGATCTCCTTCATCATCATTTTCTCTTTCTCTGTCTTTAAACGTGCAACAGCCTCATTCACCAAAATTATCTTATTATCCTTAACATTTTGCCTTTTCAATTGTCAGGTTTTTCACATATATGGGTCATAATCTCTTGTTCTACTTTCTTTGCTTCTAATCTTTATTTAACTACATAAGTTCGTGCTCCATTCTCATCGTTCAGCCAAAATGACAATCCCAAATTTGCCAGTGGTGGTCTCCTTATTCCATAAAAATAAAAATAAAAGCATTTTTCCTCATACTTCCCAGAAAATCAGTGGTGTTTACCAAATCCAAGTGAAATTATTTTCCTATCAGTGGTACCGAAAACACTTTCTGGTTTTACTTCTAACAAATATTACCAAGCAGATTCTTTACCATCCCATTTGGAAACATTAATTTCTCTGAAGCATGAGTGAGCTAGAATCACTAAGATGCCATTGAAGGGAAGGGTTTAGGGTTTTGTTCTGTGTCCGTTCAAAGGGAGCCTTGAGAGAGGGCAGCAACCAAACATGACAGAAAGGCCAAGTTGGTGAGTTCCATCATACAGCAGTGAGTGCCCAGGATATTCCCTAAATTAAAAAAAGTTAGCCATATGCAGCCCCATAAACAGATTTTTGTGCTGGTATGAAAACATCTGGGCTTGTCATTCCATATAAACGTTACTCGTACCCTTAAAACTGTCCTCATAGAAATAATAAAATTTTCCTCAGAGAAACAGAGCATAGATGACCTCCGAGTCTTTTGTACACCAATCCCTCCGCGGCCAGTGACGCTATCTTTGTGTATATTCTATTACGACTCTTTTACCGATATGCAACTTGAGCTTCACTTTCCTATCTAAAAACAGTTTAGAAAAGTATGTTTTGTTAATGTTCTGGGTCACAGTATCTTCTTTTTCAATGACATCTTAGACATAATTTAGGAAACTAAAGTTAGATGCCAGGAATAGAATCTCTACTAAGAAATCTATACTGTGAAGTCAAATAACAGCAGCAGCAACAACAGCAGCAGCAGCAGCAGCAACAACAACACTTTCTGCTCCTGTAGAATGATTCAGAGCCATTTCCCATATTTTAAAAACTAAAGTCACTAAAATGAGCTATTATCTTGTGTGAAAGGAGAAAAGCAAAACCACATATATATATATATATATATACACACACACGCACATATATATGTATATATAGTGATCAGATAGAACTGACATGAACTTTGCAGCTGTAATCTGAAGAAAAAGGAGACTAGAAAGATGGAAATGCACCTTGGAAGCCCCTCATGACAGTGACCCCTTTCGCTCTGCCTTTGTCTCTGCTCCATCTCACTTTTCCATGTCCTCACATGTAATAAGCCTGCCACCACTAATGTTATAAAGTAGTAATTGTTGCTAATTGGTAGGGAGGCGACAGACCATTCTGGTAATGTTGTGAAACTGTAAGGAAGGAGGACTGAGAACATTCACAGGCCCAGCAGTAATTATCCACTAATTTGGCCTGTTTGTGTGGGGACAGCTCATTATAGCCCTTAAGAAACCCCAGAATAAAGAGGGAGAGTAGGTAGGAGGCAAGGTTAAATAATTAGTGCTCAGCAGATTTTTTTAAAGATTCAAAGAATAGGATTAAGGGCAGAAAATGTGACCAGAGTGACAATTAAAAATGGTAGAACCTTCTGAACAAAGTCGAGTTTTATGTTTTTGTGGGAGTAGGGATATGTATGAATCCAAAATCATAGCATAAAAAATGGCATGTCACTTTTATGACTCCCTTTTAATTATGACCCCGACCATCTCCTTACATTTTATGATGACAATCTCATGCTTAACAGAAGATGTATTCTCATGGTACTGAAAAGATTTTCAGTTTTCACAAAATAATGTGTAAGAAAGTTTTCATATGATTTGTCCCTTAACATTTGTGAATGTTTTTAGAGTTAAGAAATATTTTTGCACTCACATACCAGTAGATTAGTAGGAGCTTTGAAAAGAAATAATTATTCAATATCATTTTGTTAGCAAGTCTGAATTCTTAGAATTATTCAAATATGTATAAATATACATATCAGTTTGAATATATATATTACATATAAATGTATATAATATATATTTTCCCATCTCCATTTCAATAGCAAATATGTTTGCTCTTGGTTTTAGATGAACATGAATAATACATATATGGATAATATATACATACATCCACACACATATGCATAACTATTTCATCAGTAACTGATTTCTACACAGTGTTTAAAATGTTTTCTCACGGCATGTCTTTAATTTGCAATATTCTTTGAACCAAACTGTGTGGTTGCAATTAAATTATTGTTCCCCTTTAAAAAATAGAGTAGACATTTTAAAATTAAATGGGCTCTATATTTTCAGTTTCTTAGAAAAGACCTATGTATATGTTAAATGTACGAGTACTCATGGAAGGGCTTGGGGAGAAAGTTTTAGAGTAGTAAAAACCCTACCCCTTTGCTAAAATATGAGAACATAACTAGCTGTAATGTAGAAATAGAAGTAATGATCTTGTGAAACACATTTAAACTAAAATACGGTATTCGTATTGTAAAGTTTATACATTTTGTCCAATGATACTTAAGATGGTCTGTTGTAATACAAAATAAACTTCCCCAAATCAAGAGTCGAACTGGATAAGAATTTCAGTCATAAGGTGAATTGTGGTGTCAATGTAAGTATAAGTAAATCACTGAAAGATTATCATCAACATTGAAACCCACTCAAAACATAAGCTAAAAGCCGCACCTTCCAATGAGTGAGGACAGTCTTCATTTATGTGCAAAGTGACTGCCGTGTGTGAATGATTATATGCATCGCTGCCATTTTCTTCCGCTTTGAAGTGTGTATGAGCATCATTCAATGAATGGTATGCTCCCAGAGACTTAGTAATTGCTGAAACTCCTGACATATAAACCTCAATTTAAAAAGAATTTATACCCATATTATATTTTAAAGTATTTTAAGTATTCCAATAAATGTATAGTTCTCTAAATTATTATTCTCAATATCACTTTGAAGTCTACCAGTAAGTTTTACCATTTTCTGTTTGCATTCTTACTCTCATTTGACTTTCTCTATACAAAAACACTAAAACTGTCAAATTGCTCTGCTCACTAGCTTATTAAAGAACTGTGGTACAAAAGTAGATGAAGCAGATATTGCATTAGCAAAGTTTCTAAGAGTTATTTGTTGTTCTTGAAGCATAACTTTTATTAATGTATCAGATATCAAATACTCTATCCACAGTCTTAGCCTCAACATCACAGAAAATAAACATTTGAAGATCTGTTTAGTTTCCTTGGTCTGAAAATATTTTGTATAGCATAAATATGTGTACAGATTTAGTGTGTTTTATCTGATGATTGCAATCATTGATATTTTTGGTTCATTGACATTTTTACTGCTCATAAAGTCCCTATCCTTACTGTATAATTTCTTAGGGATACAACAAAGGTAGTGAATACATTTTGCAGATCTAACTCTGCATATCTCAAGTGATTAATTTGGCATGGACAGCAGTACTCACCCAACATTCTGTATAACTTTTCACTGCCCAGCTATCCTTACAGTTAACTTGGGTCATGTGCCTAATTCTCATTAATAGCTTGAAAGTACAAATGTTAATTTATTGTTCCAGAGAAATTGAAGAGAACTTGAATGATTCAACCGGTGTTGTAGCTTGTTTGATGGATCCTGGAATTTCCATGAAAATATAGTAGCATCACCATACAGAGTAACTTGATTCTAGTCACTACTTGGATGACAGTTATCAAGAGGGTCTACCAATACACAGAGGATTGTTCATGGCAAGGAGAATAAAACTGTGTTATCTTAAGCCACAGATATATAGCATATTTAGTGTTCTAGCCTTAACAGGACCCTAAAAATATGTTATGTAGCAAGCAATTATGATTCGTAGTTGACTTTGTATCACCTCACACTAATATCTAGTTGCTCTACTTAAAGATAATATCAAGAAATTAAAAGAAATTTTTTTTCATTCTGTGATACATTTGTAATTTAAAACTTTAGGTATCAAAGATACGGTGAAAATAAGCATTTTTAACCATCCAGTAGAAATCCAGTTTAAAAAATAAAGATACCTGAAAACCATGCAGAAAACCATTACTAAAGAGTCATTCCAGAAAGAAACAGCATAGTCTTTAAGAGTTCATTTCTGGTCAGGTGTATGGGCAAATATCAGTGATTTCAACCCTCAGGAGTCTGAGGCAGGAGGATTGCTGTGAGTTAAAGACCAGACTGGACTACATACTGAGTTCAAGACCAACTTGAAGTATATAGCAAGATCCTGTCTCAGAAAAATAGCCCCCAAAGAACATTTCTTTCCCTGCAAGAACTGCTTGTGTGTGGGGTGTGTGTGTGTGTGTGTGTGAACCTAAGAGGTAGAAAAACTGGTGAATTGTTTGTCAATCTGAAGGAAGTGTAGTTGAGACTCGCTTAGGCAACCAGGATTTAAGAAGATTAAAAGTACAAAATAGCCAAAGATTTTGGAAAGAGAAGGACATGTAACGTTTAGAGGAACAACTAAACATCTAAAGTAGCTGGTTGACTTCCCCATAGAAATGATAGAGTTCAGAAAATAAAGGCAGCCACATCTGAGGAACTGATGAGAAAATAGCTGCCCAGCTAGAATTCTACCCTGGTGGAAATTAGCCTTGAAACATGAAACCAAAGTACAGATAATGCCAAATGAAGTTTGAAAATTTCCTACCAGAAAACCAAAGTAAAAATAAAATGTCCAGTTGAGATCTCTAAGTAGAAAGAAAATACTGCAGAATTAAAGTGTGTCTGGAGAAATAAAACATAATGCAGAATATAAATATATGGATGAATATACATAGACATTGGCTACATAAAAATACTTTTAATGTTAACTCAGCTCCAAACTATATGAAAATTGTATTTAATGAAAAAATACCACAGAGTATGAAAGTATGGAGAGTTATTGTGTTTTACTTTCACTATATTTGTTGATAAACCAGATAAGCACAAAACCTGTAGTTAACAGTAATGAATAATTGATATATTTTATTCTATGATGAAAGTAATCAATTAGCAATTTGTCAGAGGACATAAAATATAAAAAAACTACTTAACCTAGAATTAAATTTTAAAAAGTGCCTATAACTATGGACAAATGAAAAAGAGTGAGATGATAGATATAAGCACAAATATGTCAGCAATTACAATAATATAAATAAGATACATATACCATTTTAAAAGTTCAGAATAAATTAGAATACAAAATCCAGTTTTATAATGCTTAAAGGGTATAGCCAAGATATATGAATAGGAAAGAAAAGCATTAAAATACAAGTATAGAAAACAAAAGACAAACCAAAAGAAATCTCTTGCTCATGTTCTAGCAGCAGAAATAATAGATTAAGGAATACTGCCAAATTTAAAAATGGTAATATTTTAATAATGGATGTAAACAATTCATCAATCATGCATAACCACTCTAAGTATACATTATTTACTAGCATAGCTTAAAATTATATAAAACAAAAAGATATCAGAACTGAAAAACTATAACAACATTGCAAAACTTTCATATTTCTTTCACTGCTAACAGAAAAAGGACAAAAGTTTCAGAAGGTGTAAACAACTCCTGAATGTTTTCAACTAATCTGGCCTAATTCACATTTGTAGAATGACGCATCCAGAAGTGTATATATTATACTGCACATAATTTTTTCCCCAAATTCATAACACACTAAAAGATTTTCAAAGCTCATTAAAATTAATAAGGACAAATTCAAATATTGCCTTTGTTTTAGAAAAATTAAGGTTAAAAGTGACAAAAAAATTAGAATGTTTTCCAATACTTGGGAATATACTCAATTATCCTATGATTAAAGAATATAGTATGAAGGAAATTTCATTTTTGTGGTTCCAGGAATTGAACTCAGGACCTTGCACTTGCCAGGCAGATATTTGTGCCACTGAGCTATATCCCTAGCCCTAAAATCATTCTTGAAAGAAATATAATCATCTCTGAGATAATAAATTTATACGATAAAGCTAAACCTATATTTAATTAGAAAACTATAACCTTTAAAATGTATAATAAAAATATTTTCTTATAAAGCTGGAAGTCAATGATACATAAACATGAGAATGCACACATACACGTGTAACGCAAAGTTAACAAAAATTATAAACACCAACATGAAGGAAATTTAATAACAGGAAGTAATTATGAGCGCAGAAGAAATGAATAACACCCATAGCAAATGTGTACTAATAAGAATTGACAATATCAAAAATTGTTTTTGAGGAGTCGTGAAATGATATGAAATTATAATCTGCACAGTGGCTCAAAAGGGATAAAAATAGCACAGTTTAGTACCATTAGAAGAGAAAACAGGCAAAAAATGATAAATTCTATAGTAATTCAAAGCCAATATAACATTTGAATACTGACTACACTGTCACTGCACTTAGGAAAGAACACAAAATGTACAAACTCCTCAAACATCAATAGAAGTGAAAGAACCTGAGAAGTGGAAAATCTAAACAGAAGAAACTAAATTCGGTGAAAACATTTCTGCAAACAAAGCTAAGAAATACCAAAACATCCCTCAACAGTAAATTGAATAAATAAATTATGGCACACACCAGCAAAAGTGGAGCAACTATTGCTATGTCAACATGGGCAAATCTCATAAGAGTAATGTTGATTGAAAGCAATAAAAGCACCTTCTATGTATAATACAGAGCAAAGTAATGGAAACCGAATCCGGAGCCTTAAAAGTGCTCACGGTATTCACTATTCTGCAGAGGCACAGAGGGCTGGTTTTAGGACGTGGCTGTACAGAGTGGAAATGGCAGGGTTTTTTGGGGAAGGGCCGTGTTTTTTTACTAGTGCATGCACATTCAGAAGTTCATCAGTGCTGCTAACTTAATCTTTTTTAGAAATTCTCAGTATAAAGCAGTGATGCTCAACTATCCTCCCCAGAGGATTTTTACAACCTAAGGAGCTGTTTTTGGCTGACACAACTTGGTGGGGGTACTACTGGCATCTAGTGGGCAGGCTGGGGATGCTGCCCAGAGGTGCACAGGGCAGGAAGCAGTCTTCTTCACTGGCACTCCCTGCCCAAGATGTCAGTAATTCCAACTAGCAAATTCTAGAACATATAACAGACTAATGTAAAGTTTATTAAAATAAAAAGAGGTAATTGCTTACACATATTTCCTTACTTTGTGTAGCATTTTCAATATAAAAAAACCCATTCCATCAATGTTGAGACATGAACAAAATGAATGAATCATACAAAGAATGAAGAAAATTAATTAGTTCCAGTTATAAAACGTAAATGCTGATACTTGGATTTCAAGGGGACCAATCATAAATGAAAATTTAATTCAAAATCTAACATTATGTACTCATTTGTAATTCATATGTGAGGATGTTAGGGAGGCTATTAAAACAATATGTGTAATAAGACCAAAGTTCAGAGAAAATAAGGGGAAATAAATGTGCTTCAAACCTTATACATATAAGAATAAAATTAGAGGCCATTTGAGTCTAAATTTCTTGTAAATAAAGAAAAAGGATCATCTAGGATATGTAATTTTTATTGCCTGGTAAATGAAAACATAGTAATTCCTCATGTGAACACACACACACACACACACACACACACACACACACACACACGTGCGCGTGCACACTCATATGCATGCACACATCAGATAAACTTTTGAAGGAAATCTATAATTTTGAGAATTTGTAGAGGGTCATTATCCACATAATATAATTTATTGACTTTGACATTTCTTAAGAATCTATATGATTTGTAAAAATATAACCTCATGGTTTTCAATCAAATCTCAATTAAAATCAAGATCATAGCACAAAATGTACATAGGCAGGAACCTTTCTTTACAGGAATGGAAAGGGACATGTTTGTACGCAGCCATGATAATTGAGTACAGAGACACAAGATTGAAATCCCCACACAGAAGAGACCTTTCTCTCCCCAAAATCTGATATAGCACTTGTTTTTGTGAAGAGCGTTTTACTGGAACACATTCACACTGACTCATTTACCTGCAGTCTGGCTCTGTTTTTATGGTATATTGGCAGGAAAACAGTTGCAACAGTGAGTAAATATTTCAGAAGTCTAAATTTTTTATGAAGAGGTCATTTCCAAGAAAAGTTAGGTGATCCTTACAAATGAAAATACTTAACCACTTGTCCTTATGTCAGGTCCCAGTCAAGTTGAGTATTTTTGACAAAAGGGGTACAATGGATAGTTCGAATTCTTTTTTTTTTTTTTATTTTAGAAACATAAAAGTACAAAAACATATTGACAAACAGACACCCATTATCATAGAAAATAGTACAATCACAACTAATCTATAGACATGGTGATATGGTCTCAACAGTAGTTGTTGCTTTATCCATTGATATCTTCGAATTGTAGATGTATGGACCCATATACAGACATGCAAATTTAGTCGGACAGTTGATCCTCTCAACAAGAGAAAAAAAAAAACAAAAAAACACAAGAACCTAAAATCCAAAGACAAGAAAGAAAACAGGCATACATCAACAACAGCAACAACCTCAACAACAACAACAACAGAAAAAAACACTGCTTGTTGCTGCTTTACATATTGATATCTTCGAAGTGTGTGTTCAGGCTAACACATACAGATATACACTATTAATCTAATATCCTGTCATCGATTATTGCTTAGCATTAAGTGATATAATACAATAGTAGAACCATGTTAGCCCTCCTGCATATATGTATATTCATATATATTCATATATACATACATACGTTTTTGTCTTTTTCTTTTCTCCTTTCCTTCGTCCCATCCGTTCTCTGTTTTTGAACAGATTTCCTTCATGACTTTTAGTTTATATTCCCACCCTCGGGTTCTTACACCAGTGATATAATACGTTGCCTGCACATGTATCGCTGATTTATTTCACTTATGAGTATGGACTCCAGTTTTGTCCACTTG
>PVLD010017654.1:0-41226 GCA_004027595.1 Dinomys branickii
CAACTGTCTGACTAAATTTGCATGTCTGTATATGAGTCCATACATCTACAATTCGAAGATATCAATGGATAAAGCAACAACAACTGTTGAGACCATATCACCTTGTCTATAGATTAGTTGTGATTGTACTATTTTCTATGATAATGGGTGTCTGTTTGTCAATAGGTTTTTGTACTTTTATGTTTCTAAAATAAAAAAAAAAAAGAATGTGATGAAAGGGTGGGAGGAGGAGGAGATTCATAGGACTGGGACACTGTGGGGGAAAGAATTTGTGGATGTAACATACAGCAGTGAAGTGCAATAGAACGAAATTTGAGGAATCTATTGGTAACTCAGAGCACAGTTTTGGTAACAGGATAATTCAACAAAGGCTTATGCATCTGTTAAACATCAAGGCGTGCCATAGACACTAACGGTGATGTTACACAGAAACTGACACGAAGGTTTTAATATCTGTAAATCTACTTTTAGTAAAAGGTTTAATTGATAAGGGATGTAGAAATAGCCCCCCTTTTTCCATTTTAAAAGTTGTTCTACAGGTCACTGATGAGCAGCTACAGTTTACAGCCTCTAATTTCATTAAACTCATTTATTCACTTAAGATTATCTCCAGATTATTTATTGAAAAACCTGCAATTTCTCAGAGTCAGCTATGCATCAAAGTATAGGTATTATATTTGTCCCTGTCTAGTGGATTAAGTTCTTAAGATGTGTCAATTATTTTCTGGGAAAAATATAGACTTATTAGATATTTATTTAATGACATAATGAATTTCAAAATGTTAGAAAATAAAAATTGATACAATTATTTTAATTTTAAAAGCATATTTATCCTTTTATACCAAGGAAAGGCCATGTAATTATAGGAAGAGAAACAACTGAACGACTGATGACAAAATAATACTATCTGTAGAAGGAATAGTCCATCATTTTTCACTCCTGCTGTTTATTTGGAGCGAATACTGCTACAGTGCAAATAGTCCTGAAGCTAAAACCCAGGTAGAGGAAAAGGTAGACCTTAATTTGTAACAATAGCTGCATCAACATAAATGCCCCTATCAATATACCTCTCCTGTAAGAGGATAACAACAGTATAACGATATAAATAGAAATGCAAAATCACTGGCCTCTAGAATATCCATAAATACTTACATGAGCCTGACACTTGAAGTAAATGATGATATACTTGTATGGATTTGATTCATCATATATTTATTCTAAGGAGTTATTATCCCATTTATGATGATGAAGTAACCAATTAAATACCAAAGTAGTAGTACCAAGGAATGGAAGCCTTCTCATCTCCATAAACCTTGTAGTCTTTTGGGGTATAGGATATCAAATAAACATTATGCAAAACAAAAAATGACATAATAAAGGCAAAGACTAATGTATGTAACACAGAGAATGCTCTTTAAGGATTTTTTACCTGGGAATTATTAGACATACAGAAAATTTCTAAGAGCTCTAGACACAGAAGATTAATTCAGATGGTGCACAATTTCATGCAACACTAGGAAGTTATGCAAATAAAAGCATTCAGAATAGAAGTACTTGGGTGTGGCCAGAACATAATGTCTGATTAAGGAAGCAGCAGGTAGCCTTGGCGGTTTGTAGAGCTTTGAGGTATAGATGATAGCTGGCAGGGAAACGGAGTTGACATTTCCATGAACAGAGCAAACGTAGTCAGACGTGCATTTAAGGAACAAGTTAGTGCTGTGTGAAGAACATACTGGAGAAATAAAGCCTAAAGACGGGGGAGCCACACAGCAAACTATTTAAAGTATGCTGACGCAGAAAGGAAAGGAAGACCATCAGATGTGCAAAAGTGATTGAACTGACAGAAATCAGTGAAGGTTACAAGGTAGAATACTGTGAAGTAAGAGTCTCTGGTGATGGTCAGAATTATGCTGGAGAGCAGAGCTGTTGGCCATGATTTTTGTAGAATTGAGCCTAGAGATGAAACAATGGTTTGGAAAGAGAAAATGAATTCCCTAACACATTTTTGATTATATGATCCTCGCAGTAAGGCAAAGTACATGTGTCATAGACAGTTGGCTGTACAAATCTGTAGGTCAGGGAGAAATATAAGTCATAAATATGATTTGAGTGTTATCAGTGATAGTGGAAAACGTGAAAGAGAATGAAATCACCAAGGCAAAGAGTCTAGGATATGTGCTCATGTGAATCATGTATTTAGGGAAAAGACATAAGAGTTAACATATGAATGTCAGTCCCACTCATATTAAAATCTTAAGGGTAGCTCTTAACACCTGATTAATATTTTATTAAATGACCAAATGAATTATAAGAACTTTTATAAATATACCTATGCCTATTGGTTAACTTTATTCTATTCACCTCCTTGAACAAACAGGGTTCTGTGTTGGGAAATGTAGTGATTTTTCTGATGAGAAAAATATTAGATGGAGAAATCCATGTCCCAGGAGAATTTACAGCAGAAGATATGAACACAGAAAATGAAGCAAAGATTGGATAGAATAAGGCATGCACTGAGTTAGTGCCCATCTCCAGCACTTGCTTCAGCTTTCAAGGTAACTTCACGATAAACATACTTGCTCCTTAAAATTAAGAACATAGCTTAATTAAAACACAGAAAAGTATCCAATGTTACTATTGTCTTGTAATTTTTCTTTGGAAAACTAATCTTTTTTTTCTTTTACCTGACCTAGTATAGAGAATAATAGAGTTCCACCAGTACATTAATCCTCTTAACTCATTATAATAAACCTAAGAATAAAGACACAAAGACTGCATTTATTGCACCAGGAGGGAATCGCATAATTGCTGAATGGGCAGTGTGTTTTGTTAGATACCTAAGGAACTTTATCAGGTAGACAGGAGAAAGTGGGATCTTTTTATGCCATAACAAAGAATAGAGATATGTAGTTTTCAGTATTCCTCTTAATAAAAGTGAAATTGCAAACTTTTATGGGATTTTCCCCCAATAAATGAAGAATAAGGAATTTAAGTAAATCAAAACACATGAGCACTTGTGGATTATTAACAGTATGCATATCATGGCAATAGGCATATCTATATGAAAACAGGCCAAGATCATAAAATGTTCATAACTTGATTCCTTAAATGCTTTCTTCACTACCCATAATTACTTGTTGTTTTTATTGCTTTGTGTGTTTATTTTTTGTAACCTGAGTTTCCCAAGTAGTACAGTGAAGATTATTAACGTGCATGTTTTAGAAGGTCTATTTATGTGTATAACCACTTTATGGCTCTTAATTTAGGAATTTTGATACTTTGGAAAATAAATTAATACATAAGTAACAACTTAATGGCATCCACATAATAAATAAAATGTAGGGACAAAGACTTTATTCCAATTACAATAAAATGAGCCACAAAAATGACAGGAGCTAAGCAGGTAACGTGTGTTACAGTGCATCCACTCTGCAGCCTACTGAGAAGCAGCAATGAGCCATATAAACAGGCAATGAGGTGTAAGAAGGTGAAGAATTTACCCCAAAACCATATGAGTACAGACACATATGTGTGACATTCTGAGGCCTAATTAGTTTCGTATGTGTCAGACATAGTGGCACACACCTACAATACCAACACTAAGGAGGCTGAGGCAAAAGGATTGTCATGAGTTAGAGACCAGCCTGGACTACACAGTGATTTCAAGGACAGCCTGAACTACACAGTATCTCACCACGTCTCAAAAAACCAGAAAACCCCACAAAAATAGGAGAAGTGGATTATGTGAGAAAGTGTATTTACTAAGAAGTAGAGATATTTTTACTCATTTTCCTTTTTTTTAAATTATGCTGAAGATCATACTCAAGGCTTTGTACATGCAGGCAAATACTTTGTCACCAAGCTACACCCCAGCCTCAGTCAGGCAATATGGTTTTAGGATTGGAGCATAATCAATATAGGGGCCAAGGATTTAGCTCAGTGGCGCAGCACCTTCCTGCCAAGCATGGAGTCCTTAATTCGATTCTCAGTACCACTCCCCCCCAAAAAAAAATCAATATAGTAACCACCCATGAGATACTTCACAATATTTAAAGTTCGTAATATGTAACAAAGAAATAAATATGAACGTTTTAAAACTGAAAGCCTGTCATTAATTTTATTCTATAAATTCCCTATTATAAAACTAATAGTAATGACTGCTTTATTCCTAAACTGTATATATTTTCTCCTTTTAGAAACTCTTGGGAGTGGCTGGAGCTGGAAATTGGTTATATGTGAGGGCAATTCAGAGCCACAGTGCCTAAAGCAGTCAAGTTACCTCAGTCTTCAGAAAAACATCCTGCTTGGACAATTTCGGTTATTAGTCAGTAGGCAACCTTGTACCTAGTGATACTAAATTTGCAAGGGTATAAATAAATGCCCCTACTGTGGTTGCTCAGTCCTCTCACCCACCAGGTAAGAGGCCCTGACCTGACCCCACCTTTGGTCTCTTTGTTTTCTAAATCTTCTCACCATTCTCTCCTGAGGACCACCAAGTCACTACAAAAAAAAGTAAGTATCTTGATTATGATATACTTTACTATCATATGTAAAAATTTTTAACCAAGATTTTTTACAAAAATGGAAGTATATATATATATATATATATATATATATTTTTTTTTTTTTTTTTTTTTTTTGTGGTACTGGGGATCGAACTCAGGACCCTGTGCTTGCTAGGCAAGCGCTTATTCCACTGAGCTATATCCCCAGCCCCAAAATGGAAGTATATTGATTATGATATATTTTACTATAATATATAAAAATTTTTACTATAATATATAAAAATTTTTAGCCCAAATGTTTAACTAGCTTACTGAGGTGACTAAACCAGTATTCTTTTTTTTAACTTTTTTTTTATCTTAAAGAGAATTGAAAGAAACAATAAACACAATATAGACTTTCAAAATAAGAGGAAAAGAAATTAACAATGGTTATTTTATTGCATATTATTATCTTCAAAGCAGTTGTTCAGATGACCAGATATAGGCATGCAAAATCGTTCAGACAGTACAAGCACTATGTGTTCCTTTCAGTGGAGTAACAGAAATTAGTAGTACAATTACCTGAGCTATCTTGTATGTGTGTATATGTATTTTTCCCTTCCTTCTTTTCTCCTTTCCCTTTAGTATAGTGAACAAAATGAGATTTGCTAAAACTAGAATGTGCAAAGGTCTTAAAATAGCTGTAGAGATTTAAGCAAATATCCGTGTTCCCAACCATTCTGCTTATGTTCTCAGTAATTTTAAATATTCAAAAAACGCGCAGGAGATACAATATTTACCTCAGTGAGGCCCTTTGGGTGTTGCGGGAAGCGGGTGCACAGAGCACTCTCATGGGTGAAGTGGGGGGTGGGACCCCTGAGGAAGACGAAGGAAAAGGAGACAGGGCACGGCAGTTTCAAACACCACCAGCAAACCCGAGGAGAACCTGTGCGCGCTGCCTGGGGGCCTCGGACTCAGCCCTTGGCCAGGCCCGCTGAGGAGAACTTTGCACAAATGGTTCTGGAAACTCCCCCCACATGCTGCAACTCTAAGAGATCAAAAGTTGTCCTTGCCACGGAGGAAGGACAATCGCTTTCTTATCACAGCAAATACTTTTTTAAAGTCAACATTCGTAGTTTACTTTGGGGAATGTTTTAAACTACTACCAACTTCCACTGAAGAAATTAGCGTTACAAGAAGATTTGGAGTGTATGTTTTAAAAGACAGATCTCACCTGAGGAGTGTTAGTTGCAGAAAACATTTATATGAATAAAATTTTGCAATAAATTCCTTGTTAGTGGAGAAAAGGTGTGTAAGAACAGTATTTTATTAAAATAAACTTTTCCATGAATTGAAATTTGTAGACCGTATTCATCGACAATTTAATCTCTAGGAACATTAAAGCTAATTTAGTGACATTAACATTTGGAATTGGACGTCATAGATGATAGTTACAGTACAGTGATGTAATCACCTCAGTAGCCACTTGTAAAATCTGGCTTTTGCTCTGTTGCTCTAAATATAGAGAAAATTCTGATGACCAGATACAACTGATAATTATTTTACTACTTAATAATCACAAACATGCTTCAGGGAGAGAAGGATGGCATATAGAACAATGTACAGATTTAATACATTGCTTAATAGTTCAGTAGTTTCCTAATGATAATACCTGGTAAGCATTTTTTAATTTAATGTTGATTTCATTATAAATTTTAATAACAGAAATATACATAAATAAGAAAAATGAATTAAAAGTATATGGACTCTCTGAAATACACCATCCTAGAGAAAATTATTATTCTAGACTGTAGAAGCTGAGCCCTAGCAATAACTTTTCTAACTTGGTGATGTTAAAAAGGCTTGAATACTCGTGAATAGCACCTTATTTGCTGATGGAAATGGATGGAACGAGCAGTCATTATATTTCTCATCTTCGATTATGCTGCACCAGATCTTTTAAGTATTTTTTAACTTCACAACCAAATTAGAAAAGACACACAGAGAGAAGAGTGAGCAAAAATTAGAGAAAATGGGAGAGAGGGGAGTGTTATGCTTGTTTAACAATTTTAAATTAATAGCTGATTCTCAAACTCTTCCAATATTATTCTGTAACTCTGTACAGTAATTAGCAAAAATTATTGTACAAATTCTTATTCTAATATTTCCATAGACCTATAGAACACTGTGGTACTGTTTCTTCTCTTATCATATTATTTGAAGTGAAATTAGTTGTTGTTTTCTCTAATTATTATTCTATCCTAGAATACATTTTGTCCCAATAAATTTTCTCTGTTTATTAATAAGCAAGGGGTCAAAAACTCATCCATGACTACACGAGGTATGAATCTTAACAGCTACTGTTTAGCAGCAGAGGCATTTTATCAAGAGAGAATAATAATAAATAGATCACAAACCCTCTAAATAGGGTCCCTAAGTAACTCGAGGCTGCTGTGTACTTCTTGCTTTCGCTTTCACATTGTGGATCAGTGCGCCCTGAAATGATGTGCAGAGGAATAGCAGGAACTCTTCCTACAGCCATCTATGAAAAACAGTTTAAACAGCAACAGGAAGACACAGCCTAAAGACGGTTTTGTTTGAGCCACTCTTCATTCAATTCCACTACCTGTGTATTTTTATTTTGTTCTTTCTCTCTCTCTCTCCTTACCTACACACACAAGTGAGAACATTTTTACAAATTTCTCCTTCAAATTTGTCTTCTCCTTTTATATTGCTTCTTTCATGCTCCATATTTCAAAGCAGAGCTTCTCATGAAGTTTTGAGCATACTGAACTATGAATCCTCATATCATACAGGACCCAGAACGGGGCTGGAGGCACAGAGCTTCCCTTGAATCCTGTCTTCCCAGTGTACCCCATAAGCACATCTTCCACCACATACCACAGTGTAGCATCTCAAACTTCCTCATGTACCATTTATGTCATGTGCTAACTCAAGAAATCTTGGGAAACGTTGCAGAGTATCAGAGTAATTTTTAGATTGTAGGCTATAATTTTTCATTTACCTTAGATCTGTACATTTCATATTGGTAACAGATTTAATACAAATAGGAAATAACTATATTAAGTATTTACTTAATGTTGATTTTGTGGTCTATAAATACATTACACAATCAAATTCTAGAAAGTCATTTGTTAAATACTTGCAGACCATTAACCCAAATACTAGTAAGTATACACACAAAAATTAAATACAATTTAATTATTTTTATGTTCCTCTTCTTTTGATAGTGTGATATTGCAAGTTTGAAAAATATAAACACTAGAGAAAATTTACATTAATTTGTTTCTTTAGAAAAATTACTTTCCTTTGTCTACCTTTTATACTTTGTCTTTGCATGTTCATACTTTTCATATAATTTTAGCTATTATAGGCATACACATCTATCTGTTATTTTGCCCAGAGTAGCATTTCTCCACATATTTTTAAATTATCTCTTTTGTCTAACTGGCTATCCTGGTGGCTGTAAAAGGATCTGCCAGGTTTGGGCCAATAAACCCTGATAGAGACAAACACATGAGAGACAGAGAATATCTCTTTTGGAAGGCCAGAGGACTTCAACAGAATGGAGTGAAGCCCCAAACTGATTAAAACCCCCAGATTTATTGAGGATCAACAAAGGCATAGAGTTCTGCTGAGCACAGATAATTGTTTTACCATAGCAAGGCACGTAAGCAAGGCAGGGTGACAGCGTGGCTGAATAACTAACTTTTTTCTAATTGTCCCCTACAGAGTTTCCTTGTTATCCCCATAAGGTCCACCTCTGAGCAAGCTGACAAAATATCCCATCTTCAGGACATTTAGGCTCCTCGGAGTTAACAGCCTTCTACTTCCTAAGTCAGCTGGAACAGACATGGACCCACTGGGCAGTGTAAGGAAGCCCACAAGGGCCCAGCAAGTGCCTCAGCCTTGCATTAATGATTGAATAGTCCTCCAGTTGGGTGTCACAACTTAGTAACCGTGAGAGAATGATAGGAAACTTTATTAATCTTCAAACAAATAATCTGAAATTAATACCTTTCATTGGCTTCAGTTTCCACTGTTTAACATTAACGTTAGTACCTGAATATGTGTAAACAGCATCATACACGAATCAAAATACATGAGCATCAGTGTTGGTCTTAGGCTTCTGTTAAAACATTTTCCAAAAGAGTTGAGCTGTCTGCATTTCACAGCCTGTGTTTGAACAGCAACTCTTACTCTCGGTGAGTATCTGTTATTACCTCTTGAATAATGTTGAGTTTTAGGACAACTGACAGTGAAAAGAAATCTAATTCTTCTTCCTCTTCTCACCATCAGGCTACATTTTAGCACCAGACTCTCTCGTTTTCTGAGTCCTCATCAAAACAAGACCAGCAAGAGCCATCAGTGGTCCTTGAGCCAGCACTTTTATTTCCTTATGATAAAATTATGTTTCCTTTTGGGCCTCTCCGAGAAGCCAGACTAATGTCACCTGCACCTCACTGTCTGCTCAGCAGCAGCAGGAGGACACTGGAGAAGCCCAGGAGCATGCACAGCAATGCCCGACTTCATGATGGTACCTTTCTTCTCCTCTAGGATTTGTCAATTTTGATTTTGCAGCTTGGTCTGCAAAGCTGTCTGTTTGCCTCCTGTCTGAGTTGCAAAATAAAAAAGCCATTTGCTCTTCCAATGTGACAAGTTTTTTAAAAACTTTATGTCTGTATATCTTATATTTTCTACCTGGTTGACATACACTTTTGAGACATATAAGCCATAGACATTCTAAAGAAAGAGAGAAGCTGCTGAAGCTGGGAATGTTACAGCATCTGCTCCTATATAAGCAAAACTCCCCTAAAAGATTATTAACCAGCATTGTTATTACATGATGGCAGAGGGGCTGGGGATATAGCTCAGTGGAATAAGTGCCTGCCTAGCAAGCGCAGGGTCCTGAGTTCAATCCCCAGTACTGCCAAAAAAAAAAAAAAAAAAAAATTATATGATGGCAGAGATGACTTAGAAGGAGGAAAGATGCAGAGAATAAGGACAAAGTTTCTTGTGATTCATTATTTATACTGAAATCTGAAATTCTAGAAAATAACACAGTCTGAAGAGTGGAATATATTACCTATTATCACCACTAAAATGCTAAAGATTTTAAATAGTTTACTCAACCTTTTTCTGGGCTTACTTACTCATGCATTGTTTATGTTCTAATTTCTAAGATTTTGTTCTCCTTTGTTTTGTTTTTACCACTGCCATTTTAAAGTGGTGTTGAGCTCTGGTACAGAAGCCACATGTATATTCTATGATGTGTTATGGCCTGAGTGTGTCCTTCCGGGCTCGTGTATGAGAACTGAGAGGGCGGGGATGGTTGTCGGACTTTATTATTCGGAGGTAGAGGCTTTGGGAGGTTACTTATGATTCGAGTGGAGCCCTCACGATTGAATTGCGATGGCTTTATAAAAACATAGAAAACAAAGGACACATGCATACGTGTGCCCACTCCCTGACCACCATTGCATGCCCTGTCTCAGCCTAGGGCTTTGCCGTCCAGAAGGCCATCACCATCACTCCTCAGCCTTTTGGCTAAGATCAAGTGAAGAAGTTTTGCATCATCAAATGCAAAACCGAAAGCCAAAAGAACCTCTCAAAAAACATGTACCTAGTACGTGGTATTGTGCCTTCAACAGCAGAAACATGACTAAGGTGTATGTGCTGCTGAATTAGTCAGAAAATCAGAAGCGTCTTAACGAAACCTGAAAAAATCAAGTATAATTCCACTGCTCAAAAATAAATATCGGGGGCTGGGGATATAGCTCAGTGGAATAAGTGCTTGCCTAGCAAGCGCAGGGTCCTGAGTTCGATCCCCAGTACTGCAAAAAACAAAAGAAAATATCGGGCTGTGGATATAGCTCAGTGGTACAAACACCCGCCTGGCAAGTGCAAGGTCCTGAGTTCACTCCCTGGTACCAAAACAAGAAAGCTGACTTAAAAATAAATATCATCAGGCATGTATCATTCACTTATATTTGTCAACATGGAAAATTATACCCTTTGATAAAAATGACCATATTGAATGCTTTGTTTTTCCTTGAAAATGAATTTTTATTTTCCCTTTACAACACATATTATTCTCTTATTTCTCTGATATTCCTCTAAAGATGCCATTAGCTTGTGTTAAAATTAAAGAATAAGAAACTAAGGTCAGTAGAGGGATTTACTGTTTACTTTGAAATCAGGCAAATCTTGCCTGCACGCTAGGTTCTGCTGGTGCAAAGTGGTGTCATTTTTACTTGTCTGAGTCTTCATTTCAAGGGACCTGACATATCGTCACACTCAGTTCTTCCTTCCTTCCGTCCACTCTCTGTTTCAGCATTTTATTTCTAAACTTTCCTTCATATTCTTTCTAAGAATTTCCCCTCTACTTATACCTTGCCTATTTTTTCTTCAGAGCCATTACCATACTCGCCATAGTTATTGTAAACTCTTAGTTTGATAATTCCAGTGTGCCTTCCACATCTGTTTCTGGCTCTGGAGCTTGTTTTATCTCTTGAAACTATATATTTGTCTTTCATTATGCCGTCTACATTTTTGTAAAAGGCTGAATATGGTGCAACTGGATAAAATGTACTCTGGCAAATAGGCACACAGCGATGTGTAGGTAAGCTGAGGTGAGAAAGGAAGTAATCTTTGGATGAGGTTTCAGTTGTCAAAGCCCTGTACCCCTACACTGAGGGCTTCAGAGTGGCTTTCATAATGGCTTTTCAGACTTTTCGCTATCCTTGGGTAAGACACAATGGCTGAAGGGGATGGATTTGGTATCGTTTTCCCTGTCAATTGATTAGGCTCCAATAAAACAGCTGTAGGTGAGGCTCTAATAAGTGTTCTTTTTTTTTTTTTTTTTGTATCAGGCCTTGTTAAAGAAAGAAAATGCTTTGTATATATTTCAAAAGGAGTACTGGCTCACACTGAATCACTAGTAACTCCTCAGTTACAATTCAAGTCTTCTTATTCTAGCACTAGCTCCCGTGGTGGTCCATGATCTGGGTTTGTAGCCTGGTAAACTGTTACCTTCTGTATCGTTTGTCTGCTGCTTTGAGTTCAGGGTGGACCATTTACATTTTGTACTTCAATTCTCTGATAGATCTGAAAGGAATTGAAGATTTCTAGCTCATTCAGCTTTCTCCACACTGTTCAGAAGAAATGATACAGAGTGGTCAGTTGGCTGATGGTTCTTTGGCTGATTCAGATAGAAATCAAAAATCGGTAGCGTGCTGCTTATGTAGTGTTAACGAGTCTGATCTTTGAAGGCTGGTAGCTTTCAGCTCGTACAGTCACATCTCTGAGTCTGAGTGTCGGCACCTCCTAGTGCTTCAGATCATCACCTTCGGTGTAAGCTTACAAGCTGGGTGTTCACAGCTCCCAGGGACTCTTAGTTATTCCTGCTGGCCTCCTAGCAGCCATATCTCATAACTCCATTGGAGACATCTGCATCTATGGCAGCAGCTTCAGAGCCCTGCTGGACCTCTTTTACCGGTTTCTACAGCTCTTCACATTTCCATAGTGCTGTCGTTCCACGACTCCCAGCTCTTCACTGCTCCCCGTCTCCCAGTTCTCTGCCACTGTTTGCAGATTTCCTGCAACTCTCTGCCCGCTAAAAACACTCAGTGGCAGGAGGTTAGTGTTTCCAGATCATTCTTCACTTTGGTCAACTGAACCTACTCTAGCGGAGATTTTTTAAAAACCTCCTGAATATGGAGTAAGACTGCCCAAATAAGGCTTTCTCAGGACCTGCACTATAGTGTGGGTTACTGCACAAGGAGGCAGTGGCTCCTTACAGAGAGAAGGTGTGAGCCACTCATCCAATGTCTTCTCCATCCCACTGGATTTCTTTGGAAACTCCAGTGTAGTGACAGAGAAGGTAAAGTTCCTTGACGTGGTTGTGCATTGAAGTCATCTGGAGTAGTCCTGGGTTGTCAGAAGTTACTGAAGTTTACATGACCTTTACTGGGCACTTGGTACAATGTGCCTGGAGTAGTTTTCTATGTCGTCAGCCCTGGGACATCTCAAACAGCAGCAGCTATCACGATGACAGCAACACAGAAGTGCAGGAGAAGCAGCTACCTGACTGGCAGTTCAGTCCATTTCCTCAAAGTAGAGGGCACAGTGGCAACTGCCCACAGCTGCTAGTGTGTGGGAACAGGGACATTGCTAGCAAGGCCCAACAGCGTTCAGGGACTTCAGTATCAGTGGTCCAAGTTGATCTTGGTCTCTACCCTGTCAGGATACATTTTCTAGACAGAAACTGCCATAACTGATTCTGGATATTTTGAATTGACTGTGGGTGTTGAGGTAGGCACAAAAGGACACACTATAGAGACTGCAGAACTACCTCAGAAAGTGGGAAGAACAATGGGATAAGTGTGTTTTGGGTGGGGGGTGTTCTAATGGCCATGTGTCTCACTTTAATAATTATTTCTTATTTTAAATTTAAATATTCACTTTAATTTTCAACATACTGTGCATATCACAAACATCAATGAATCTGTATAATTCAAATATGCAGAAATAAATTTGCAGGAAGTATAATTTATCATAACAGTCTTTTCTTTTAGTTTTATTGTCATACTAAAATGTTATTACTCATTTCAAATTAACTTCTGCAAATTTGAGTTGTATACATTTGATTGATGTCTTAAATATACAAGTGCACTTACAACCATATTGCATATGTTTGTAACTTGGAAATGCTCCAATTTCATCTCTGCTGATTACCTTCAAAACTTCTTGTTTTGTTTTAGTAGTTATTGTAAAACTACGGTCATGTTTCACAAGATAGTAATTTTTCAATGCCTTAAGAAAATAGAGCAGACAATCATTTGCTGGTTCATCCAAAAATTATGAGCAAATATAATTTATTTAAAATTAAGTTTTAAAGCAGAGACTGGTTTTGATATTAAATGGTGAAAAAAAGAATTCTTATTTTACTAACTAGCTGAGGCCAGCCACAAAAGAGAATGCTACCTTTCTAGTCTTTAAATATTTCTCCTTATATATTTCAACCACTATTTACAAGTTTCATTTCTTCATCTAGAACACATTACAAACAATTGATGTGAATTTGAAATACATGTTATAAATGAGAGGGAAGAAATTCTCTCTAATGCAGAGAGGCCCCCCAATGAAAACTACCTTTGAGTTTGAGCAAAGCCTTTGTTTCTTATGGAGTAAACTTAAGATGGGAAAAGAAGAAAGGAAGCAGGGAGGAAAGACAGGAGCAGTGGAGTGGAACAGTTGTTAACACTTTCGTGTACTGTGCATTCTATGCTTGACTTTCAAGAGGCAATAAATGGATTGCAAAACAGTAGCTTCTTCATCAGCATCTTACTAGTTTCCATAATTTAACTAGTAAATTTAAGGTTAAAAAATTATCCAATACTCTTATTTTCTTCTGTGATGAGATTTAAAAGTTATGCCCCTTTATTCTCCTTCTGCTTTACTCTCTGGTGGGTTAGCCCCAGGCAAACTGGGCTAATTTAACTTTGGTTCCCTTTGAGACTCCTTGTCGTCTCCTATATTTCAGGAACTTGCCAGAACCTTTCAGCAAATCTTTTGGTATACAGAACACCCTTGTTTAGCAAGAGACTGGTAAATGTTCAGCAGATTTTGATATATATTTTCTCTTTATAATCACAGTATCCAAGAATTAGGAGGGCCTTTTAATGTATGATAAAGATTAAATGAATTACTCAAGGTTATGGGACTACTTAATAATTGAGCCAGAAATTCTGATTCCTAATTGTTTTGCTCTGTGAGTTCTCACCTTCCCATATGCCATACTAATTTAAAGTCTTTTGCTCATAAAAACAATACCTCAAGGAGTTATATTGAAAAGTATCAGGAAAAAACTCATATGAAGTAGAAATGGCTGATAATGTGTACTATGATACTAACCAGTGATATTAGTCAAGTCAAATACATTATTCTGCCTGAATATAAGACTGATTATACTTTTAAAAATATTTTTATTTCTAATTAGCCTCAGTAGGAGGAGATTTCAATCAAAGATGAAGAAATATTCAAATCATTCATTGATTTTGTTTTATACTGTTAATGAAAGAAAAATGGTGAATTTAAGCTTAAAATTAAGTAGAGATTATGTAAACTTCAACATTTCACCTTACTCTTCTCACATTAACGTGACTAATTAAAAGTACTTTTTTGATCTGAATTTTAACATTAACCTAAATGTCACCTGGCAGTACCAAGCTGTGGGTAAAAACAGGCCTACCCGGACCTTTACTTCTCACATCAGCTCAACAGTTTTTCCCTTCAAGCTGTCTCTCTGTCCCTATTGGGTCCCCAGAAACTCCCTCAGCTGCACTTTCCCAAAATCTCCACCATCCAGCCCCATTCCCTCATCCAACCTCTTTTTGCTTGCGTCCCTTGTCTATGAATGCGCTCGAGAGAGCAAAGGGGTTTTTCAGCTTCTGACACTGAAGGTGGGCCAAACCCCCCAAAAAGCAATGTCCTCTTACCCAGGAGAGAGAATGCTGAAGTTTCTGTGACAGTGGCACGAACAGGTCTCACTCCACTCCCCACAACACTTTTTGTGTAAATCCAAAAGCAGCTTAGTTTACACCCACAGTTCTACAGTTCTCATAACATTATTTTAATTGGTTTCAACCCATAGTAGGTTAAAAAATGTTTTAAGAAATATTTTCTCTTCTCAACCCTTACATCTTATTTGGAATAAGCAAAATATTTATGGAATAGAATACAAATGAGATTAAGTTGAAGATTTCAAAACAATTTCTTTCTGGATTTAAAATGACCAGTAAATTCAATGACAGGTGACCCCATGAGGAGACAGGGAGTGAATCATGAGACACAAAAACAAAGGAAAGAGAGTCAAACAACACAGGAGAAATGTTGGAATCTTGCTGCCACAAAATAAAGAATCCACAGAGCCACCAGACGCTTGAAGAAACAAGATTCTCTTCCATAGAGAAAACATTGCCCTGCTGAAACCTACTGTTATGCTTCTTGCCTCTGAAGTATGACAGTAAAGCTGTGCCATTTGAAATCATAAAGTCTGTGATGATGTCAGATAGGAGCACTAGGATGCTAACACACACTTCACAAGAAAGTACAGCAAGAAGAAGGAACAGAGCAAGAGGAGAGTTCAGCTACCATTCTACTGTGCGTGAAATAAAAATTTGAGACAATAATTATTAGAACCAAAGAATAAACAAGATACACATAATCCTTTTCCCCAAGAAATGTTCAGTCTGGTTAAAAAAATAAACATTACACTAGGGAAATGAGTTTTATGACAAAGCAATAAGGTATTGTGGGAGACCAGATAACAATAAATGTATTCCAAAAGAAGAAATATTGATGTCCAGTTCTAAAACATGATTAAGAGTAATCAGATGAATAATTTGCAGTGGGAATTTTAAAAGGAAAGGGACAGTGTTAAATTTGCATGGTTGGAAAATTGAGAAGCCTATCCATAGAAAAGATGAAGAACTAAAGGCAACTGCAACTGTTGGCTGATAGAGCAGAATAGGAGTTTTTGCAGTCCTTAAAGAACACAAAATGTACCTTAAGGGCAATGTGAAACTGTCAATTTACTAGGACTTTCAAAAAACAGTGTGGTAGTTGGTAACTCAGGGTTTGGCACTGTTTTTAAAAAGAACAAAGCAACCTAGGCAAACTCTCAATGTTTCCTGCTTTGGCGCTGAGGCTGTGGGACAGATGCCACTGGGAAGAGATTGCAGAATTGTGGCAGAGGCTGTGGCAGGTGTCCAGTTAGCTTCTGTATATGGTGACCTAACATCCTGCTGCACATCTTAGTGGGGGTCCAAGAGGGTTAGCTGGCATGAGAAGTGCTTGGATTCATTACTGTTCTGTTTTTTAGTTAAGTCTTCTAGTTTTCTTTGGCAAAGAGTCATGCAGGTGCAAGAAGCTCCTGTACTTAAACATGATTAGCAATCCTGTGTTTTTTTATGTAAGTTTAGAACACTGACATGTTTTCCTAGTTAAACAAACAGTATTGCATTAAAAAAAAAAACAGTGGCACAAAATTTATGACTTAGAACAAAGTTCTGATGGTCAGAATTTTAAAGTTAAAAGGTTGCCAAGGTCAGATTTCATCGTGAAGATGTTAAGAAATGAAACACTTAAGTCGGTACAAACTGAACTTCTGGTGTCTCAAATCCAAAGAATGAAGACATTAAGGGAAAAGGAGAAAATTAGGAGAGTTTTTATTAGCAATAAGGAGAAGGAAAAAAAAAAAAAGAACACACCTTGTTTCTCAGGAGAGAAAACCAAAAAGTGGACTCTGCAGGCGGCCCCTTGGTCCAGAGCTTTTTATGGCTTGCTGAGCACAGGAAGCGCTCAGTTGTTTAGCAAGTATCTATCACAGGTCGCTCTGTGAATTTAAAATGACCAATCACAGCTCAGGCTTCCTTACCCATTACTCTGCCTGTGGAGTTTAAATGAAACTGGAATTTAAAAGACTAACTAGTTATTTTCCATTTAAATTTCTCAAAACTGAGGAGTGTCGTAGGGAGAGGCTGCAACTCCCTTTGGTAGGAGGGTCTGCGTTCCTTGTAGCCCAGGATGTGTAGCAGAGATCCAAAGTCCTAGTGCCCTGTCTATTGTCTCAGGCCATTTCCCTTGCTAGCTGCTTTATTCATTAACTAAAAAAAAAAAATTTTTTTTTTGTTTTTGTTTTTAACAGAAAAGCAGTTCTTTGACACTCTCCTGGCTTAGCTCCAGGCTTTCCTTGGCTTATAATGCGTTACTGTAATTTTCCGCCTTCGTGCTGGAGCTTTCCTTGTCTGTCCTGGCTTTGGCTCCTACGCGGGTGTCCGTTCCTGTGTCTAAATGCCCTCTTTTTGTAAGAACCCAAGTCATATTGGATTACGGTCAACCCCAGTGAACTCATTTTAACTTGATTATCCCTGCAAAGGCCCTATGTCCAAATGAGGCCACGATTTGTGTTACGGGATTTAGCACTTCAACATATCATTTTTGGGGACACAATTCACTGCAGTGAGAAAACATATTTAATTTAAAAAGATAAATGATTATCAAATGAGAGGGGCTGATAGAGGTTATAACCTTAGTCCTTCTACTCTTCCAGGAGAGTGCTTCTCAGGTGATAGTGAAGTTTTCATTCTTATTCAAAGACCTAGCCTCATGGGAAATTCACTTCCTCTCCTAATTAGAAAATGAAGCTCCATAAATAGCAGGGATTTCTAAGAAATAGGCCTAGGAGAAAGGAGAGAAAGAAAAGTGGATGGTACCTGTGATGCTTGCTACTTTATGAGCCTAGATGTGCCAATCTGAGCTGTGACCTGAGCTTTATTTTCTGACTAGGAGAAGTCTGTGCCCTTATAGTTTACCTGCAGAAGTTCTTTGGTTCAGTATTATAATAAATATACTCCAAATTAATAACTATTTTATACAATATATTAAACCAAATCTAAAAGTGATTGTAGATAAGGGAAACTAATCTGCCATATGATTTTCTTGTTTTAAAAACTGTACAGTTTCAAGATTACCTTCTTGAAGATAGAATACATTTTGGATTCATGTCAGGTCATGTATCATTCAACTCAACACAATCAAGTGGCCATTTCAGTTTGTATAGACTGTGTATGTGAACTAGAGGATGTTACAATATTCAGGGAGTAGGCACAAATGCACAACCATGTTAGAGAAGTGTCCAATTTATAGGGAGATAATGAAATGTATGTTTTATGAAGGGCAAGTGAATTTTCTCAAGGCTTATTCTTAAGGGAATCGTGTCTGCTTGAAAGAGTACACTCAGAAAGCAAAATCTATACTATTCCACAGCAGACACTATAAAAATGCAAATTAAGGTTGAAACATGCTTTATTCATGAATTTTTTAAAGTATTGAATTTGAATCTCTTAAAAATACAAAGCTAAAGACAGTTTTCATTTAAAAAGCCAAAAAATAAAATATGTATTTAAAGGGATAAATTATACATAAGCGTGATTTATAATTTATTGCCCATGAAACTTTTATCAAAGAAACAAGGAAAGTGGTATGTATGCAAATACAGGGATGCAAAGTAAACATATTTCTATAAGCTGAGCACTAGAAAAGAAAGCACTTGATTTATATTGGTTTCTGTTTTAAATGTGGCAAAATTCCAAATAATACTTTCAAATAGTAAAGCTTAAGGTACTGGTAACACTAGAGATGTGCCTTTTTGTGCTTTGGTATTAAATCAAAATATTTTGCTTAAGTAGGGGCCCCTTCTGTTCTGTTTCACATAATCTAGTTAGTGGCAGCAACATATGCATTCACTAAAACTTTAAAGACCATTTATTTTCTGTTGGTTGTACTGTTGCTAGCTAAATCCTGGTTTATTCCTGACTTATTTTCATAAGTGCCTCATGTTTGAGAGTTCTACATATTTAATAGTCAAAGAGACTATCAAAACCATAAAGTAGGCTTAATTTTCTAATTCAGTACTTCTTTCCTTTAACAAAAGCCCTTGTGAGAACTACATAAACCTCTATCTTTTTCCACTTTGAGTGTCTTCAAGCTTATGATAATGAAAAAATATAGCCTGTATCTCAGTCTGTTAAAGAAAATTATAACCACAGTTCAGAACTTAATGAACTATAGCATCAGTTCGGATTCACTCAGGATTAGTTATTAGCTTCAAGAAATTGGTAACATTTATTACACTACTACACATCCATTTTGACAATATACAGTGAATAGGAAAGCGGGGGGAAGACTACTATTTTTAAACTTACATTTTCTACTATCATAACATGAGTTAATTTTCAGGATCTCAAACACATTATAAAAGGAATGAAACATGTACTTTTTAGAAAAAAAACTTTCTTAAAGTGTGCTTGTCAAATTCTCCTGTATTCAAGTGGTATATTGTCCAGGAGAAGTATCCGTTCCATAACTAAAATATATCAACTGCTGCTAACTTACTAGATAAAAATAGATGGCATTTAGAAACTGTCAGAAAGAAATGCATGAATTACAGAGCAAAAACAATATCACTGAAAATTTATCTTCCACGTAGTGTGCTGAAAAGGAAAAAAGAATAAAAATTTAAAGAGCCTTTTCTGACTGTGGTGCTTAATCTTTATCCCCTTTATGAGAATGAATCTAAAGATTTACAACTTTCTCTGGCCTTGCTATCGCCAACTATCCAGATAGAACTTTAAATCAGCCTAATATTTGACTGAAATTATGTAGGAAGAACTCACCTGGCCTCAGGTAGTGTATCTCCACTATTGTTTATAACTCATTTCACTTTGTAATACTGCCTGAGATTTTACCATAAATTCATTCCTCTAAAGCTTATTTCCCAACTGCATAGCCTCTGATATTAGTGATATTAGCAAATCATTTTATTCCTTGAAATAAAACTATTGAAGGAGTGTGAATTTGATGATGGAGGTCAAGGTGACTTGGTAATGTCTGATGGGGACAGATGTGAAAGTCTGTTCCTCTTTAGGTCTTAAATGTCTCCAAAGGTCATTTTTTTAAGGACTTGATCATCAGCCTGTTGTGCAGTTGAAAGTTGGTGGTAATTTTAAGGGGTGGGAATAATAGAAGGAAATTAGACCACTGGGTACAAGCTCTTTATTATGGCATGTGTCGAGATGTCCTCTCAGTGTCTCATGTGATCACTGGTGAGGATTTAGAGGTGACTGGATCTAGAGCATGTGATGCTGGGGTTTAGGGTATGTGAGTACTAAATTAGTCCACCAATTGGTCTGGCATAGTTCTGAGTGTATATAATGGGAAGGCTCACCTTGGGTGTGTGTTACGGCAAAAATCAAAAATCGGGTCGAACTCTGCAGGGGATCAAAGAACTCATTCAGAACAAATGGAGTTTTAATTAATTTTAATTTGGAACCAATTTGGACCGGTCATTGCCCCCCATTCCTGATCAGAGAATGTGGCACTTAACTGCCTTTGTTCTCACCTTATATACACTTTTGGTTTCCATGGTAATAGATTGGAATGTTTAGGCCTGGCCACAGTTGTTTACCTTGCACCATGTGACCAGGTCAGGCTCTGGCCACAATGATATATATACTTTATCAACTCAGGCAAGGAGAAGAATTCCAGCACAAAATCAGAACTGCAAAGTTAACTTTTTACAACCCCTCTAGGATGTTTCTCAAGACACATTTTGAGACTTATCTATCATAAAATGTTGTGCTAAAAGGCACGGCCCCTTACATGTGAAGGCTACCAACCCTCAGGTATGAGGCCTGGATATATTATAAGGAACAGAAAGAGGACTACTGCTGCTACTTGACACTTCAGTGCTTTGCTGCTTGCTGCTTTCTCTCTTGCTGCCTTCTGCTTACCATGAACTCTTTCTCCTCTGCAATACCTTGCTGCTATGCCACGACCTTGGAGCCAACCACCCACAAACTGAAACCTCTGCAGATTGTCAGCTACAATCCACCTTTCTTTCTTTGACCCTGGGTATTGAGCATTTTGTTTTAGCAATGAGAAAAGTAACAAAGATACCCTTGGAGTCAAAATTGATTCTATCTCTCCCCAACTATGATAAAGTCTCTTTGTTACTTTTTTCTTGGTGCTGAGAGAAAATACCTGACACTAAGAATGAAGGAAGGAAAGGTTTATTTAGCTCACTGTTTGTGAAAGTTTCAGTCCATAATTGGTTGGCTCCAAGGCAGAGTGGCACAGGGCAGAAGGCAACACTTCATGGCAGCAGAAGACAGCAAAAGCACTCAGAGCAAAAAGGAGGAGTGGCAGCAGGCAACCTCTTTCCCTCCCTTACACTGTATGCAAACTATCTTCCCCAGGGCAGCTATAGCATTCACAGCCATAATTTCAGCATGTCTGCTCCATGACTGCATGAGGCTTTGAGGGGATATCCAGACACAAACCATAACACAAAATGAGCAGATTTCTTCCATCATGTGTTCCCAACCATGATGTTCTGCCTTGCCACAGCCCATAAAACAATGGTGCCAACCCATTCTGGATTTTAACCTCTGAAACCATGAGCCAAAATAAATCTTTCCTTCTTGTAAATTGATTACTTCAGTTACTCTGTCACTGCAATGAAAAGCTCAGTAGCACACATACCATACAATAAAGTATCAGAGCAGTATGAAGAGTGATTATTTGTTATAGTCTGAATTGCTTTGTTTACCTAAAATTCACATGTTGGAATTCTAACCGTTAAGGTGATGGTAATTAACACATGAGGCCTGTAGAAAATGGTTAGGTCCTCATAAGTAAGATTGCTGTCTTTCAAAATAAGTTGAAAGGGAGCCTCTACAGCCCTTCTATCATGTAAGGAAGGCACAATACTGTAAAAAGGTGACAGTTCATGAGTCAGGACACAGGATCTCAACAGATACTGAATCTTCTGTTGGCTTCATCTTGGACTTCCCAGCTTCCAGAATAGGAGAAATAAATGGCATTGAATATAAACTACCATATTTATAATATTTCGCCATAACATTCTGAAGTAAGACATCATGAGATAGCTATGCTAGAATATTGTAAAGAAGCACAAAATGTACATGGACAATGTAAATATTCCTTTATATCCAACATCTATTTTTCCACGAGTATCTTTAAATTATTGTTAGGAATAGTTGCTTAGTACCAACTTGAATTTTTTGAAGCCTGATCCCAATTCCTTCAAATTTATATGCAGTTTTATTTTTCTGCATTGTCATAAATTTTTGTGTTATTGAAAATTCACTGTGCTTCTTCGATTTTTACTCACAGGTTGTTATTATGAAAAATTCTCTCTCTCTCTCTCTCTTTATATATATATATATATATATATATATATATATGAGTGGGTCACAGACAAGACATCTTTTTTGTCACCAATATAATCTATGGTGAATTACTACAGCTAACATTTTATACAAGTCCTAGTTGCCCCTAATTTCAATGACAGAACAATATTATTTTCTTGTAAGGAAATCTTACAAGATGGAAGAAAATATTGCTACTTAAGTATTATAGTGTAGTATATTGTAAGAAAAATTACCTTTTTGTCCAAAAAAATTCTATATTTTCAAATTATGTAATCTTTCCTTTTTTTACATGGTCATAAGGATATAACTTCTTAAAAATATTATTTTCTACAGCAGAATAACAAGAAGGCAGAAAGTACAGATAGCGTCTTAGTTACTCTTCTCTCATTGCTGAGATAAAATATCCTCCTATAGTTAAGGAACTAAAGGTTTATTTAGCTCATAGTTTGTAGAGGCTTCAGTCCATAATCTAAGGCTGTTGCTGTACATAATCTAATCTGTGGCTCTAAGACAGGCTGACACAGGGCAGAGGGGCAACAGTTCATGGGGGACAGAAGGTAAAAAAGCAACAAAGGACCTTAACAGCAACTTTCTGCCCCTTTCATCTTACCCAGACTGCTTAGGGTGGGTGGCACTCATACCCTTAATCCAACATCACACACTTGAGATCCAGCCACTTCTGAAAAAGTCCCGCCTGACTGTGTGAGGCTTTGAGAGGACATCTGAACACAGGCTGTAACAGACAGTGATAATAATAGCTATGTACATTTTGTGCCCCAGATCATTTGTAAATTTTTTGACCTGTATTATTTTCTTTCATTCTTACATCACTATGAAGTACCCATAAGTACTATTACTTCCGGTTCATGAAAAAGCAAAGCTCAGAGAGATTAGAATGATCTGTTCAGAAAAAAATCTGAGTGTAGAGTAGAACTAAGTTTAGAAAATTACTTGGTATTCTGCAACATACACATTAGTGGAATGGTTTGTCTGAATTTCTTACAAAAGCTAGAGTATATTTGTTTTGCTAAGGGGAAGGACATAGAGAGGGGACATATCAAATACAAATTTTGTCACTTTTGCCATTTTATTTAGGCAAATCTTTTGGGTTTTTGCAAAGGTTTAAGAAAGAGTGCAAACTACTGTGTAGGCTTCTACTGAATATTCAGCATAGTGTTTTACTGTAGATCTTCTTGCCAAAACCCCAGAAAAACAATAAATCTATCTGTATTTTATAGGAAGTATCTCACCTAAAAAGAAATTCCTGCTATTTTTAAATATTTCTAATCATTAGATAGTTTCTTAATAAATTAACAAGACTGTTACCTTTGTTCTAGTTCTGATTTCTGGAGACAACTAAGTAATTTTAAACTCTCTTAGACCTGGGTAGCAATTATGCGACCTACTTTAGGTCTTTTCTTAACAAGGTTCCATGGTTCTAAGCCTCTTTGTTAGGCTTCATACCTAAATGTTACCACGGAACATTGATGTGTCTTCTTCAAAGGCCTCACTTTCATGTAACATAACAGCTTTTTTTTCTGGGTTCTGTGTTATTTCACCAGTACGATTTTCTACTCAAATTTTCAATAATGAACAACTCCCAAATTTGGGGCACCTACAATAATACAATTATTTCCTGCACTGTACTTATGCTGGGTACCTACAGCAAATCTTCAGCTGCACTCCATAGGTCTTCAGATCTGGGATGCGTGTGTTACACACATCCTATTTCATATCTGAGCCTCCCACAGTTCTTAAAGCTGCCCTCCAGGGTCTCATATGTTGCATCCCTTTGCCTTCCATTAGCAAATGCAAGTCCCATGAATGCACCTAAAGAAAAAAATGCTCTTTGCGCAAGGAAACACTGTGTAGCTCTCTCTGTAAGATGCTATGTATCTGTCAATTGCCACAGGACAGCATAACCCTCCTGTGAAACATGTACCTTAAATGTCAGAGATGATTTTTCTGATAATTGAGAATAATACGCAATCTACCAGTTAGACATTGTCAGAAAAATCATTTCTGACATTTAAGGTATGTTATTGATAATTTCTGACTTCCCAGTGGCAATTCACCTATCGTCATTTTCATTATGTTGTTCCCTCTGGGCAGCCTAGTCTCAACTGATAACACCTGTGACTAAAAGGCATTTCCTGAGAAAAGTTGTCGTTTTATGGGCCTAGATTTCAAATGCACAGCATTTCCTCCGGCTTCATCTTAGACTAGGACCCCCTTGAGTCACTCACTGTGTCCTCCTTGCAGTAGTCCCTCAGGCTCTGCCTGTGCCCCTCCCCACCCTTTCCTACACACAGCCATTAACAGGCACTGTGTCTGTTTCATTGAGGAGTTGTAAGAGCACTTTTCTGTTACCATTCTAAGTAATCTTCAGCATGTCTGCCATTTCCTTCAAATGTTACTCGTATAAAGCTGTACACAAAGTTGAATACAGTAAGTTTGTTTCTTGAGCTGCATACTATATGTCAAGTAATGCATCCCCAGTACATTAGGTGTTATCACAGTACAGTATGGAATAGTACTGTTCTCTATACTGTGTCAGTACCAATGCACCCTGAATTAATCTGTGATCAACTTCCTCTGCACCAATCTCAGTTACTGTAGAGCCTCAAAATCTCTTTTGCACAACATGACATTAATTAACTGATTTTACATTTGTATGGGGTTTTGGCTTTGTGTTGTCTTTTATGTTTTTTAGGCTAAATGTAGAGCTTTGCATTGTCCATTTCTTCTTCTTACATTTGCGTCATTCTTCATACTTGGCAAAATCTTTAAGATCCAACTTTTGCATTCAGTGGGTTATTACCAATCTAGACTTCTGTCACCCAGGAATAAAATGATCATTATTTCTGTGTGTTCACAAATGCTATTGATAAAACTGGTAAATTGGACATTTTTTAAAGGAACAGAACTCTGAAGCATACTGTTCATGACGTTATCGTAGCAGACAAAGACTCATTAATCAGATACCACCTGTCCCTCAATTCATTGTCCTTTACCAGTACCCATTGTGCACCTCTGTCGATTCACAAAGATATCATGACAGGACTGTGAGGCTTGTCGAGTTGTAACTGTTCTATCTGTTGCCAGAATCATTTGTTGCTGTAGTAGAGATTATAGATATTTCCTCTTCCCTCCCTGTTCGCTGTGTGTTCCTTCCAAAGTGAGCTGTACATACATTTAGAGGAAGGAGACAAACTATGTTAAATTCACTGCTCACATTCATATTTATAACATATAACTTCCTTGAAACTACCAATCGGAAATGAAAGTGAGATTAGTCTGTAATGAATTCACAAACTATTTCTTTAATAATGATTGAATGTCCTTTTGATTTTTCACCCTCCTACTGATTAAAATTTGAATGTTACTCTGTATTAACATCTTCAAACTCTTGTCAAGCTCACTTTTTAAACTTTACCATTTTATTTATTAACCCAAATTTTTAACTGCTGATTGGAAGTCATACCATCCCATTACATTTTCTTCAACAAACTGCTAATTTCTTTTTAAATATACTACAATTATTTATGATGAACTGCAATTTGTTTCATCTAGGTTTTCTCTAAAATATTAGCTATTTCACTACTAGTTTTAAAAATCAAAACTCCAAATCCAAAATAAACTATCCAGAATCCAAGACAGGACACTGACACCTGGCCCTAAGTTTGCTTGGACTCACACTAAGTAAGAGTTGTCAAGTTACTCAGAGAAATTGAGTATGAGATAAGTAGCAAGGGGAAGAAAGTGATGTGGTCCTAAAGGCAAGAGAGTGGACACCCAACCAAAAGGAAAGCAGAGCATACTGCGAAGACTGAAACAGAGATAAGACCTCTGGGACCTTCACTGAAGTGAATTTGTAATCCCCATCCCATAGATCTGTGAGACTGAACTACTCAGTTAGAGACCTGTGGAGATTTCATATTACTCTGCTTCCTGTTGGAGACAGGTTATGTGGTGGAATGACAACTGGTAGTCAATTTATAATCCCCAAGTGAACTCAGTAAGCATTGTGTTGGGTGTGGGAGGCCCACCTGGGGACTGTTGCCAGCAGCATAAGAGGCAGAACTGGAGAAGAAGTGAGGCTGTTGGGAGCTGAGAAAGGCTGTTCGGGAGCTGGTGGAAGCTGTTAGGAGCTGTTGGATCTGTTGGAGGAGCTTATCACACTGTTTTACCTGATGAACTTGGCTGTCTTCATCCTCCAAGGATTTCAAAGCCTTGTTGGCACTGAGAATGGCTTCAGTTCACTTTGGGGGAGTTCTGGTCCTCATTCTGAGCATCACTTCTTGTCTCCGGAGGGGAAGAAGATGTACAGCTCAGTCTCATGAAGAAACTTGCTGCATTGCCTTTCCTGATGGAAACTCAGCTGTCTTCACCATTGTAGGAGCTCAAGACCTCACTGTTGCTGAGCGTGGCTGCGGCACCTTCTGCAGGAGTTCTGGTTCTTTGCGCGTTGCTTCCTGGCTTCAGCGCAGATCCCTCAGCCTGTTAGCACATTTCTTCATCCCACTGGTACAAACTTCCTAGATTCCACCACTGACTTTTGGGCCTTCTCAGCACAGATCTGAGAAACAGGGCTGCATGAGATATTGTTATGGGCTCTGGGCCTCCAGTTGGATTTGTGTGAGGCATTATTATGAGCTCTAGGCCTTCAGCTGGACTAACGCAGGGCATTTCCATGGGATCCAGGCCCTTGGTTAAATTTCTTCATCTTAGTATGTGGACAGAGTTCCTGCACTCTTCTGTATATCATTCTTTGGGTGACTATTATAAATAATCTTATAAAATATGTGTTCTGTATGTATTGTTCACCTTGCAAAATATCCCCCAAACCAACGCATTATTTCTATTCTTTAAGAAATTTTGGACCTTTACAGAAAAATAGAGTGTACTTCCTTGACTGATCACACTCTTCTTTCTCTAACCTTGTTTTAGGACTTGACTTGCGCATGTCTTTAGTAGGACTTAAACTCTTACAGATCAAATATTGCATTTACTATTGCCTAATAAGTAATTTTCTTCTGTTTCCTGACTTTATAAATCTGTTATTTTTCTGAAATAAGGCTTCTGGTTTGATTTTTTATAGCCATTTCTCAAGTATTCCAACAAACAAATATAAGACAGAAAAATATAGAGTCATCATCTGGGCATGTACCATTCAGTTCCTACTAGCTTGATTCATCTGATTATCAGTGTAATTCGGCCACTTTAGAGTAAAGATGAAGAAAGTGATGCCTAGAATATTTATAATGTACTCAGTGCCACTTACCTACTACTCTCTATTGGAGTTGTATGTTTGTGTAATGTAATATAACGTCTGTGGGACTTTAGTATGGGTATTTTTTTTCCACAGGAGCAAAAGGTTTTTAAACTGTTTTATGTTTGCATTCTGTTGATGGACCAGTGCAACGCCATCTGAAAGACATAACAATATATATCAAAAAAGACTTTAAATTGTGTTGCAGCTATGATAAGCATGTGATTGAGGCATACCATAAAAGGTTAAATGAAAAAAAAATTATAGTAAAAGGCACATTAACATTAATCCAACTCAAGATACTCTCCCCTTCAACAAACTTACCCAACCATTGTTCCCACTTTCTGAGCAGATCTGGAAGTCCTCATCCTCATGCATGTCTTAAGCAGTGTCCTGGTTGCCTTGGGGTCCTGAATACAGTCTTTTGACTTTGAGGAAGAGTCAAAACGTGCACAGTGCTCTGTAAGGTGAACGAGGACACAGCATCATGTTTTATGGGCCTGGCTCTCCTTTGGGCGGCACTTGGTAGCTGTGTTTGCCACATCTTTATCATTCCTCCTAAAAACATTAACAACATAGGGTTTCTAGGGCTGTTGCAGTAAGTGGTAAGAATGGTGGAATATGTTCGAAGTGTGTGGAAGTACTTTAAGCAGAATAAAAAACACTGAATTAAGTAATCACTATAGTATCGACTTTCAAATGTTTTATAGAAAAATTAGAATTATGCGAAGGAATTCAAGTCAAATAACTACCATTTTAATACCACTAATGCAAGGAAAATTTCAAAAGCAAACTAAGAGCAACCTTAGAGGTGTTAGGATTTTGGAGTCTGGGGAGTGTGCTAACTAATAACAGCGTATCTGTGAGAGACCTCCCCCATAGTACTCCTAGGGATCAGGCTTTCCACTACACTAACAGGCACAATGCTGATCAGATGCAAGAGAAGAGTGAATGGTATCTGTTGCTGACGTTCATTAAGCTCTAACTTTGAGTAAGAGCCTGCGCTAATTGTATTGAAAGGTATTACACGAGTATACAAACACACACACACACACACACACACACACACACTTTAAAACAAGAAATGAAGACAGAAGGGCACATACTGATCATCACTCTCATGTTATTAATGAGGAAACCAACTTCTCCAAGTTCAAGCATGAGTAAAATGAAGAAATGAGATTTAAATCCAAATACATGTCACTCTGAACCTCAAATTCTTTACCACTGTGCTAGGAATGATTACTTATTCATCATGGTTCATGTCTTAATCATAAAGGAGAAGCTATGCTTTAACTCTACAATACTTTAATCTTTAAAAATCACTATAAAACCAAGCCCTTACCAAAAATTAACACTAAAATAGATCCCAAGAATAAATTTCACCACTAAAATCTACTGTTTCAAATTTTACGATTATATGGCAAACCAAATTTAATTGAAAGATATTGTTTTAATTCCAATAATGTGACTAATAACTGTATTGCTTTTAAAATATCAATGGTTTATTCAAAATTACAACCAAATCCATATACTCTACCAATAAAAACAAGTAATTTAATCATTTCAAAGCCACATGTTTGTTGACTCCCTATAATTTTATTCAGAGTGCTTGCCTCTTTACTGACTGTGTCCAGAACTGATTGAAAGGTATAGTACTAAAGTACAAAGGATATGCAAATTAAGGCATTAAATTAACAGCTATGTAAATATAGCAGTGTTACTCAACTCAGTTCTAAATCAGCATATTCTTGTTAATTTATGAGAATGAGAAATTCATGCTTTAGCATTATTATTTACAACAATGCTCAGGTGAAGAACACTTCTTGCCTCCTCTTCCATTTTTCCAAACCCTTCCCTTTTGTAGGTGTCAAATTAAGTCTTACCTAACTAACAAAGCTTCTCCAGACCCCTTCTAGTCCACTTAATTGGAACGTACTGTGAACTATCTCACCTGTTACATGTTGATGATGATGGTTTTAGCTGTTAGGTTTCTGGCGCAGAAAAGAATCAAAGAAAGAAGGCCTTTACTCCGGTCGTGGAGAAGATAGGAAAGCAATGGAGTTTGTAAAATCTCTGGCTAGGGGTGGAGCTTAAGGGGTAGGCTTAGTGACGTAGCAGGAGCTAATTGGGGGTTTCTTTGCATGTGTGGAAAGGGCAAGAGGAATTTGTACTCCAGGCTCAGGGGAGAAACGCGGGGGTGGTCATTGGGAAGAGAGGCTGTTGTTTGGCCACAGCCCTGTTAAACCACCACCACCACCACCATAATAATTGAGCAATTCAAGACCGGGAAGAAACCTATCATTAATTATGGATTAACTTGGGGAAACTTGACAACATCTGCTACTTCTGCCTCCCATTCTTCCTCATCCAACGTTTCTATTCATACCAATTTCTCCTTCCTGTTTCCATTAGCGAATGCAATGGGGTGAAATCAATAGACACAATTAACATTAAAATAAATGGGTGTTTCTTTCATCCATGCTAATTTCATCTTTGTAATTAGCTTGTATTTCCTAACCAAATCTAATGAGAAGTCTAAGAAATTTCATCATTTTAATTTCTAGTTCCCATGGCAAGAATGATAATTTTAGTAATATTCATTTTTCATTTTCAATATATTTATATTAATGTATGGTATTTATATTTTTTGATTCACTGAAGGTTCTGATTAATTTTAAATTTATTAATTTTTCAGTTTTCTTTTTTGTGAGTAGTACAAAATATAATGAAGTGGTTTTTTTCCATAGGCTGAAAAATGTGTACCATACTAAAAAACATTCCCAAATATAGTTAACAGCTTGATAATATTGCTATCTATAGAAATAAGACTCAGGATTGAAAAACTATTATTGTTAATTCCTTGGTCGCTGATGGCATCAGATAAGTGAAATATTACCACATATATTAGTATATATGCTTATTATTTTACATAAATTGATGACTTTGTGAGAACAAAATTCCCTATACCTTTATGAATCCTTTCTAGTTGCTTTCATTCCTGCAAAAATTTTTTTTATAATTACAGAATGATATTTAACACAAAGTAAATTAGGTTTATTTTAACCATGTGCCAAAAAGGTCAAATTCCATCTATTCATGTCTTTGTCTTCTAAAATGAATGTTTAGGTTTCTGAAATATATACAGATGCTGACAGCCTCAGGGAAACATAACCTTTTGTTGTCTTAATAATTTTTAGACATGTATTCAGTAGATCTTGGCATAGATGTGGGACAGCATGAGTTCAATTTATGGTCACTATTGGCACCTTAGTAGTGGATATAATAAATGGCATAGAAATGTTTTATTCATTCTGATGCACTTATGTGCTTATTGTTTTAAAGAACAGAAGTAAAAGCCATGTTCCATAACAACATGCTACTTTCAGTAATGTAGTCCATTATGAACTCACAAGCAATGCTAGGTTACAAATTTGCATGTGCAATTCATAATTCATAGGTGCTTTCTCACTGGTAACAATAGTACAGTAACAGAGGCCGTAGCTATGAAGAAAAGCATGCAGCTGTTACCTAGGTAAATAGAGAAGTACTTTTTTAACACTGGCATCTCTGAATTCCTTTTCACTTCGTTAGGGAAATCTGGTACATATAGGTACTCAAAAATTATTAGAAGTTAATTTTATATTGTGTTATGTAATCATAAATGTCCATTAATGTGGAAAATAAGACATAAAGGTAGATATGGAAGAATATCAGAAAGTGAATAAACTGATAAGCATAAACCTATGTTTATTTCTCCCTCTGTTTATTGTCCTACTTACCACCTTGTCAAAGTGATATATATATGCTTTTATACACTTTAAGAGGCAAGTTACTCAGTTATTATTTGCAAAGAAAAATCTCATAGAGATTCATTCTGATATCTACCTTCCAAACTACACTGAGATTTAAGAGTTACACAATCAGAAGAAATGACTGTAGAAGACATGTTCTTGCCTCATATAAAATTCTCTACCAGTAGAAAAATATACAAAGACAAACAAATTTATGTTTTAAAAATCACACAAAATCAAATGCCACCAATCACATCATGGCTAAATTGTTGGTGATTTATATATTAGGACACAAGTGACGTTAGTGGGAAGGTTTCATGCAATGGTGATGATTGACTAAGTTTGGCTCGCAAAGAAAAAGACCGTATTTGCTGCTTTAGAATCTCCAAGTAGCAAATTTCAGTTTTAAAATAGGATTGTGTGGACCTGCTTGGTCCACACAGCACCCGCTTGGCAAGTAAAAGGTCCTTGCCAAGGAGTTCAATTCCTGGTACAGAAAAAAATATAGTATTTTGTTCATTACACATCATCTGTTAAACAAGTATTTTTTTTCTAGTCACTAGGTTTTTTTTAATTAGTGAGGGATGATCTTTGTATTTGTAAAGGTAACAGAAATAGTATTATGTGGCCCATGATGAGAAGTTGTTTGCGGGTAAAGGAAGTAAATTAAAAGTGGCATTATTACTGTGAAACTGAAGTCAATACAGATTAATAATAGCATTGATTTAATTCTTTCATTGTACAATTAGATTTTTCTTGAGGGAAGAGAAAAGAGTTCTGTGGTCTCTAGCTAGAATTACCCATCATGAGTTTTGTGGGTTAAACTGTTATTCTCTTCATTTTCTTGATAATGAAATTGAGGATCAGAATATTCAAGGCAAACTAGAAAGTAGAAGAGACTTAAGTTTTCTCATTTCTGGTTCTTTTTTTACCTATATGTCCTGGCCATCAGAACAGCCTGGAAGTGCACATAATTTGATCCAACTATTAAATGAACTCTTGAAAATCAGAGGGCCCTATGGAAATCTACCAGTGCATATAATTAGTTGAGCAGCCAAATGGGTTTCTTCTCTCTTGGGGGTTCCTCATTTTGTCTGATTGTTTCAATTCAGCTTCTATGTCAGTGTGTGCTATTTTGTATGGTTCTTCTGTTACTTTCTCTCTTTTTTTTAGATGATTAAAGCTAGCTGATATAATTAAATATGACCAAGGGGGTTATGCTGTGAGTTTTTACCTTAAAAAGCATCTCCTTCCTTTTAATTTTTTTTTAAGTTTTCAAAATCTATTTTAACTGGAATGCATGAGTTTCTATGTGATATCTGGAGGAAGAAAAAAATCTAATACTTGTCACCAATACTACAATGATATGGAATTCTTTCTTCTCCCTGAGACCATTAATTCTGATATGTCAGTTTCATGAGGTTACCAAATGCCTAGTCAATCAGTAAGCACATTTCTGGGTGTGTCTGAATGTGTGGTAGGCTAGACCTTGGGTACTATATGTGGCAGCTCGTTGGTTCCTCCCAAGCATTGTCTTGCTCTGCATGCTGGCTGCCATGAACTAAACCCTGCCTGCCCTTCCACAAAGATGTTTCTGCCTTAGAGCCAGTGGAGTCCTTTAACCACTTCATAGTTTACCCTAAGCATCATTTGGACTGTGTGTTTATGTACTTGACTATCCCCAGCCTTGCTCAGGCAGATACCATATCAACCAGTTGATTCTTGAGATGAATAAATTTGAAAAAATTGTCATTTTTATATTTCTTGCTATATTATATTATAAAAATTAATTTTAAAACATGCAATTTTTTATCATCCTGTATTTAAATAATTGGACCTGTAAGTGGTTAAAACATGAGCTAAATTAAACTCTGCTTCCTTTAAATTGCGGGTTTTGATATTATATCTCAGGGACAGCAAAGCAGACTAAAGCAGAAAATTGGTACCTGAATAATTCTGAATAATAGAATAATTGTTGTGACTGTACCTGACCACATGGCTTAGAAGCCTGTGAAAAATATTTGCTGGAGGAATTTGGGAATGTTTGGAGATGTTAAGCTATAGAAACCTCTAGGACCTACTCAGACATGCCAAGGAGTGTGTTGTCTAATATACTAGACGTTTATTAATCCAAGTGGAGTTGACACATCAGGGTTGTTGATTAGAGACAGTAGGCAGAGTTTGATGGGTAATTCTAGCTAGACACCAGAAGAGAAGAATGCTCAGGGGGATTCCGCTGTGCACATGGACTCCATTGGACAATAGGCCACGTGTGTTACGCTATGGAAGAATATTTTTCAAAGTTTTGCCCATATCTAGAGGCTTTTCAGGAAACTGAGATCAAGGGCAATAGACTAATCTAATAGAAAAAAATTTAAAGACAGACCAACATTTAGGTTGTTTCATGGATACTGTTGTTTATGCTTAGCCAAATATATAATGAGAATCCATGGCAAAAGGGAAAGCAGAAAAAATTGAACAACTTAAGTTTTGACCTAGAAGGAACTATACATATAGTTTGGTAAAAGGAAATATAGCTGCTAAGGAGATTAGTACAATGAAAAAGAAACCAAGCATTTTCTGCAGGAACAAGAAAGATACTTTGAAGACACTTTAGTAACAGGAAGAGCACACTGAAAAAAGGCTCAACGGTGTAGGAGTGGAAACCTTTCATCTGAGAATACCTGAGTGCCTGCAGGAGAAGAACTTTGTAGGGAACTGGTTCCCCAGGGTTTATTTCACTGCGCTCAGCCATCCAGGTTGTCAGAGGATGATGTAGCCATTGTTCAATAGAACCCAGCTACTGCTCCACCTGGTAGCCACCTTGGCATTACTTTTGTGATGCTGGGTCTTCCGGCATGCAGAATGCAAGAGTTGTGGGATCAGGGAGGCTTCTAAGCCAATTTCAAAGGAAAGCTTTGAAGGCTAGGCAAAAAGACTCTGGGTGCTAGGTGCATGAAGCTATAAAAATTAAATGAAATGTGTAGTGAAGGTATCAAGAAGTCCAAGATGACAGGAACTGGAATGTTTGAAGAGCAAACCTGGGAGGTATGAGTGGAGCCAGCCAGAAAGAGAGGCTGTGCAGACTGCGATGAGACAGTCATAAAACTGGGGCTTCCCAAGCCCTCTCTGACACATTCTACCACCAAGTGCCCAGGCACAAGATACAGAACTATGGAACTTAATGATTAGTCTGTTCAGTTTCTGAATTGTTTTGATATGATTTCCCTCTGTCCCCTTATTTCTTCTTTTAGGAATGGGAATGTTCACTCTGTGCCATTGTACTTCAAGATTATATAATTTGCTTTTGATTTTTACATGCCTAATAGTTTGTCTTCTGTCTCAGAAGACACTTGAACTTGGAATTCTCAAGAATTTTGAAACTATTGAGACACTACAGAAGGATTATTGTATTTCTAATTATACATAGTATAGTTACATTATGTTAGAAGTATGAACTTGCTATTGTATTGATTTGGAGAACAATTTTGGTTTAAGAAGGTGCACTTGGATGTAAATTTGGCAAGAAATGGACTTTAACCATTAATTTTGATATACTGATTTTATTGGGTTAAGAAATGTCTTCTAGATTAGTAAAGCATGCTTCTGGGTGTGTGCAAAGGACATATGAAGGCATGAACTTGGGTAATCTATATGGTCCCAAGCTAATTCCTTTCCAGCACTGTTTCTGTGCTTTGCTTCCCAGCTGCTATAAATCAGCTGTGTTGCTCTGCCATACATTTGTACCACGAGTGCTCTCTGCCCTGAAGCTACCTGAGGATGGACTGAATCCCTTAAAATGTGAGCTAATTTAAAACTTTCTTATTTTATTTCATGGGCTCTGGGTTTGTGTCTCAACGCTAAGAAAGCTGACTAGTAAATTGCCAGTATGTGGAGTCAAAGGAATTAGTTTATTTAACTCAACACCATGTCTAAGTGTATTTTTGCTTTAGCATTACCAGAGAATCTGCTACATGCTCCCTGAAGAACCCATGTGTCTGGGAAGAGTCAGGAAAAAGCAATGAGCTATTGAAGGTCTAATTTTTTATTTAACCGCATTTTACAAGAAAAATCTTTCGTGCTGTATATAAGCCTCACACACTAGTAAGACTTCAACAGAATCAAGTACAAAATGCATGAGTACTACATAAATAAACTCAGTAGGTCTTCCGGGGACTCTCACAGGCTCACTTGAATGGTTTTGGATCCTAACCTCCCACCATTCTATGGCAATACTCTTGCCAAATAGCAAGACTGAACAAATACACTTCCTGGCTTACTATGATTAGACTTGTATTTTTAGTTTAACATGCTGCCACAAGCTGGAGCTACTGGTCGTACAAGCATGATATTCCCATTAGGTTGCTTGTACCACTCAATGGCACTATCCCAAGCCAACCAATGGCACAACAATGCAGGTGCCACTGTGGTTCAGAGCCACCAGCAGTGGAGACCTACAATGTACAGCCCTATTGGGAATGTGTTCGCAATGGTGTGAAAGCAACACGCCAAAGAAGGAGCTAGATTTTGAATTTTAAACTTTAGTGTGTTGTGCATTATGTGCCGTTTCAGATGCAGCAGGATCAATATTCTTTTTCAGTGCCAGGCAGAAGCAGCAGTGAGTATCTGATCTAGTTAGCTATGCAATCACATGTGCAGACAGCAAATAGTCTATTTACTTTATTGCTAAGCAATGATATTAGGTATGTAAAGAGCATTAAACATGTTTTATTCACTATACTTTCAACTTATAATGGATCTATGAAAAACATTACTCCATCATAAGTCAAGGAGCATAGGTAATTGGTTTGTGAGTTTAAGGGGGCTAGGTACGAGTGTGCCTATCTTGTCACATAATCCAGAAAACTATGCTGGGCTTGAAGGCAGGAGCCTGTTTATTTACTTATTTGATGACATCTCATTCCAAACATGATTTGTGGCACCTTGAATAAAAATGTGTTCTATATGAGTAGAAAATTATACATCTAAATAATGAATATATTTTACCAGTACTAGATGCCCAACATGAGATAAGAAAAAATCAATTGGATTTTCCTTTTCTGAAACTCTTTAAAATATTTTGCAACTATTTCGGATATTTCCTTATACATGTTTCCAGAAAAAGTAGACTATGTAGCCAATTTTAAGAAAAATCTTGGTGTAATTTTCTCTAATAGAAATCTATACCTTGTGCATTGTTTAAATTAGGAAAGATAATTCTTCATCATGTACCTGTATTTTATTTATTTATTTACTCATCTGGCTTGTTCCACAAAGTTTTGAGGCAACCACATGCATGTACATAATTTTCATGGTATTTAGCATATTACCAAGTTTGTGGTGTAGGGTAGGCAGCACTAACAACATGCTCACTTAATTAAATTCTTATTCAGGTACAGAAAGAGACATCAGAATTGCTTATTTGGAACTAGAATATAAAAATGGAGATAAATCTATAATCTGGCTCATATTATTAATAAATTCATTCCTTTATTTAATATACACAGTATCTGTATAATATAGACCATAAAATATATTCAATTTATCAGCTTACCAGAACCATAGACAAACTGCTTTTCATCCAATGTAATAATCAGAGAAATGAATTGGTGAGCCACTGTAAACATAGCTTTTGTAATTTATAATAATTATTGCTCTATTAAAAAGTGAGATAGAAAATTCCACATCAATTTTGTTTTGACTGTTTCCCAGAGTCCTGGAAGAGAAACACCCTTTTTATAACGGTGTATTTACAGGGCTAAAGTGCATCACTCCCAGAAGCACATGTTAATATCTCACCTCGCATTGCCCTAGCATGTGACTTGGCTTGGAAATTGTGCACAGCTGCTGAGTTAGGATGAGGTCACACTAGAGTAGATGGGATGTTACAGTGTAGATGTAGAAAGTGGTGGTGAACTTACGGCATGTGTGCCGCAGTGGACATGCAGAGTCCTCTCTTTTAGCACACGAGCCAAGTCACTCCAGCAGCTGAGCATCAGATAACAGTTGTTCTTTGTCATCTAAAGCATCAGTATTCAGGTTCAATTGTAGTGTTGGCATTTTGAGATAAATAAGTGAGTTTGGGGTGCAGTTTGGACACTCAGTCTCTAAAAGGTTCGCCATGACTGGTATAGATTTTCCACCCAAAGCCTCACGTGCTCAGAGGGAGGGATGTGGGGAGGCACTGGATTATGGCAGCTCCAAGGCTGACTTCCTGTTAGCAGGTGGGGCCCCATTGGAGGAGAGTCATTAGGTGCGTGACCTGGAAGTCTACAGTGTTGTCTTCAGCTGTTTTCTTCTCTTCCTGCTTCTTGGCTCCCATAATGTGAAGTGTAATTCTTGCTCAGACCCTTCCACTATGCCATTTGTGACTTGGAGCCAAACAACCAGGGATGGAACTGTGAGCCCAGGTAAACCTCTCCTCCTGTAAGCTTGAGTATCAGGTGTTTTGTCCCACGAAAGGGACAGTGAGTAAGACAGTGGACTTGTGATTCAACATGACGAGTCTTTGTACAAGGAGACAGTGGCGTGCAGAGAGAAAGTGCCAGTATGAACACATAGGCAGAGCTTGGAGTCATCCTCCACATACCAAGGAATGTCTACAGCTATGGGAGGACAGAAGAGAGCATGAAGGATCCTTACCTCAGGGCTTTGGGGGGAGCACAGCCTTGCCAATGCCATGCTTTCCGACTTTTGGTCCCTAGAACCATGAGAACAAATGACCGTTATTTTAAGACGCTCAGTTTACAAAACTGTTAGAGTAGCTCTAGCAATCTCACATAGGGATACGTTTTTTGAAAATAAAAAGCACACTACTTACAAATTACAAATGTGTTTCCTGAATTTAAGTCACTTGTTTTAATGTTGAGAGTTCACATTTAAATAACTTTTGGTAAAGAATATTGTTATTTGAACTCTATTATTTGTTACTGTTAATCTTTTAGTGTGACTAATTTATTCATTTATTTTTATATAGCTTCCATTGTTATTTTTACTGGGAATTTATGTTCTTAAAAACCATTTTACTCTTGATATTTTAAAATAGTAAAAGTGGACTTATATGTTCAGGGAGTAAAATTTAGCTCATATGTTCAACTTGATTTATTCCATGCTTTCACAAATAGTATACCCCTCACAAATTTTGTTTTTAATATTTTTCCCAGCAATATGAGGAATCACCATATTTTGTCAATTGTGTTACATAATTTCTATTTTCAAATAATTTCCTTTTAAGATATTTAACTTTTAAACAGCCTTTTAAAAATTACATATATTCCTTATTTTGGAAGCCTATATTTGTGCACAACCATATACAGAGAAATATTGTTATATGTGTAAGTGACAAGCCATATCTATTTAACTTAATGAAAGTTTTACTATTAAAAACTGAAACAAAATTGTGCTGCATATTCATTCTTTTATATTTACCTTTAAGTAACCCTTGGATTCAGATTTACACAGTACTTGGCCAAGGTCTAAGGGAGCTGCATTCAGTGATTATTCCTCTCACTTAATTGAGTGGGCATGCAGCCTTTAGTTGAGGAGAAGAATGCATATGCGTCCAGAATTCTGGCACTAATTAGAGAAACTAACAGCAGAGCTCTTGAAATGCACCTGAGCCACATGTGTGGCCTTGGACAGCAAAGTCTTTTTTCTGAAACAACAATTATAGAATTAATTCCTAACCAAACAATAGATATTGACCACCATGAGCAAAAGTTTCAGGAAATTACAGTGATACAGAAATTATCCAGCACTGACTCTTACATCTGGCTATAGTTGCACTTTGTGTTACATAGAAAGCAGTGGGTGACATGTACCACAATATGTCTGGGCTCATCATTGTAACTTATTATTCTGAAATATAAACCAAATTTGCTACCCTTTCAGAGCAATGACAGGAGACTGAGTTCCATAGCCTCTCTCCTGAACATAGTATGTCCTTCTGTAGGCACACAGCACCTCAAACGTCTCCTCAATGACACTCCCAACCTAATGCCAGGAACCTATGAAAATGCTACCTTCCATGGCAAAAAGAACTTCCAAGATGCAGTTGCATTAAAAGCCTTGAACAGGGAGATCCTGCAGGACTATTCTGATGAGTCTTTAAACTGGCCCTCACAATCAAAGTATCTTCATATTGTGCGGTCAGAGAGAGGGAAATGTGACTACGGGACCAAAGCCACTGAAATACAATGCAGTTTTCCTAGCTTCGGAGCTACAAGAAGGGGAGCCAGGAGCAGAGAATGTAGCTCGCCTTAAAGGAGAGGACAAGGTCGGGCGCGTTCAGGATGGTAGGGCCGTAGACAAAGCCTCCAGCAGCTGAGCGTCGGATAGCAGTTGTTCTTTGTCATCTAAAGCGTCAGTATTCATGTTCAATTGCAGCGTTGGCATTTTATGATAAATAAGTGAGTTTGGGGTGCAGTTTGGACACTCAGTCTCTAAAAGGTTTGCCATGACTGGTATAGATTGTCCACCCAAAGCCTCATGTGATCAGAGGGAGGGACACTGAAGTTATCAATATGTAATACAACAGCCCTTATTAATTCCCTGTCACCTTGTCTATAATTCAGTTTTGATTGTATTGTTCTGATGCTACTTTGTGTCTGTTTGCTAATGCTTTTGTTCTTTTACTTTTTAAATAAAAAATAAAAAAATAAAAATAAAAGGAGAGGAAAGGAAATGATTTTCTCCTAGAATTTCTGCAAAGTAGCATGATCCTGACAACACCTTGACACCAGTCCACTGAATCCTGTACCAGCCCTCCTGCCTTATAAAACTGTAAGAGAATAGATATGTTTTGGTTTAAGCCACTAAGTTTCTACTGATTTGTTAGAGCAGTCACAGAAAATTAATACACCTTTAAATTATTCTTTAGATGTCCTACATGAGCTGCAGTTAATATCTATTTTGATGGAGTTAAGATTATAATGACTAGTATGTGCTTTATGAAAATATTACTTTAACCATTCACCTGTTAATCTTCCCCTTGACAGGATGAAAAGATTCCTGGAGAGGCAAATAGATCAGGATGATTCTAGAGTCATCAGTGGACGAATCCACTGATACTCACAGCTGAATGTTTCTCAGTAGATGGGGCTCTGCTGGAGGAGGAAGGCCCAGGGCTTGTGTCTTTGGAAGGGGCATCCACTTGTGCCTCCCTGCGTGCTGCACCAACACCACCACACAGCTAGCCTTGCTGCACCTCTCTCTTCCACCTCAAGGAACCTTCCACGCAGCCAGGCAACCATGAATTGCAACATCTGAGGTCGTGGGCTGAACGTGCTCTCCCTCTTCACGTTGCAGGTATTGCATGTTTTGTCCCAGCAACAGGAACGCTAATTCGAACCCATTCCCCAAAAGCCAATAGTATAGAAATGTGACCACAAAAGAGGATAATTACAAATTTTGTATGTAAAAGTACATTGTGGTTGCAAAGACTGCTGGTACCTCATCCTTGAAAATCTGACTTTTAGTTCTTTAAAAAAGCCCCATTTGGGGAGATTTCAAAATACTTTGTCTGCTAAGAAAATTTCTAAGAAGTAAAGTACAGTGACATGGACTGTACTCTGCTTTACTTTTTACCTGAATTACTTTTTTTTTTTTTTTTTTTTTTTTGCGGTACTGGGGATTGAACTCAGGACCCTGCGCTTGCTAGGCAGGCGCTTATTCCACTGAGCTATATCCCCAGCCCCCTACCTGAATTACTAATTAATACCATGTGATGTTATTGCACTAATGTGCATAAATATTTTTTCACAACACGTGTGTTTTAAATATGATTAGACAGGGCCAAAGATGTAGCTCAGTAACACAAAGCCTACATGGAAAGCACAAGGTCCTGAGTTCGATTCCTA